>PVKH010038737.1:0-10902 GCA_004027955.1 Chaetophractus vellerosus | reverse complement strand
CCACGATTTTATGCTGCGTGGCTCAACTCACACTCCAGCCACCTCCAGACTGATGGATCCGATATTCCTGTGCCCCAAGCTCTCCGCAAAGACCACGCTCCTCTGCTCTTGCTCCCAATCAGCCACCCCCTACCTGAGAGCCGGTGAGTGCAAACCTAAACCGTCAACGCCATCTTCTTCCTCCAGCTTTTCCATTTTTGAAAAGATGGCTGCTGGAAATTTGTATGGGAATTTTTAATCTGTAAATTGTTTTGTATAGTTTTGATATCTTAAAAATATTTAAACCTCCAATCAATGAACATGAAATGTCTTTATTTAGGTCTCCTTTGGGTACTTTCATCAATGTTTTGTAGTTTTCTGTTTATAACATTTTACATCCTTAGTTAAATTTAACTGTAGTTACTTGATTTTTTACATTTGCTATTGTACATTGATATTTTTATTGATTTCTTCTTAAAATTGTTCATTATCCATGTATAGAAACATCACATTTTTTTTGTTGATCTGGTGCCCTGCCAATTTGCAGAATTACTTTAGAGTTTTTCATTTTGTTGTGGTTTTTTTATTAGAAGTTTCTAAATACAGGTTCATTCTATCTGCAAATAGAGAAATTGTCCTTTGTTCTTTTCCTATTTGGATGTCTTTCACTTCATTCCCTTGCCTACTCAGTCTGGCTTGAACTTCCTCTAACAATATTGAATAACATTAGTGAGAGTGGACATCCATATCTTGACCCTGTTCAGGGGGGAACTTTTCAATTTTCACCATTGAATATGATTTTAGCTGTGGGATATTTGTTTATGAAATTTAACATTTAACATTGAGGGAATTTCATACTATTTTTAATATTCTAAGTGTTCTTTTAATCAATAAGGGTTACTGCTTTGCAAAATGAATTTCTTGCATCAATTGAAATGAAGTTGATTTTTTACTTATTGTATTAATATGCTGTTACATATTAATATATTTTCTTATGTGGAAACACTATTGTCTACCTGGGATTATTCCCACTTGATCATGGTATATAATACTTTCTTTAAATATACTTTTGAATTTATTTTAAAAAGGCATTTCAATTACATAAAATGTTACATAAAAAACGTAAGGGACTCCCACATGCCCTACTCCCTACACCTCCCACTTTTCCCCACATTAACAACTTCTTTCATTAGTGTAGTAAATTCATTGCAATTGATGAACACATTTTGTAGCATTGCCACTAAGCTTGGATTATAGTTTACATTTTAGTTTCCACTCCCCCGCTCCACTCAATTCTGTAGGTTATGGCAAGTTATATAATGGTCTGTATCTGTCATTGCAATATCACTCAGGTCAATTCCAAGTCTTGAAAATGCCCCCATATTGCACCTCTTTTTCCCTCTTCCTGGCTATAGCAACTCCAGTGGCCACTGTCTCCACATCAATGATGTAATTTCTTCCATTACTAGACTCACAATAAGTCTATCGAAGAATACAAGTAAGTGTACTCTATTCCATATTTTACTCCCCCATCCTGTGGAGTCTGGGATAGTGATGCCCACTCCGCCTCTAATTGAGAGGGGGTTTGATCCCATATGGCTGATTGATCCCATAAGCTTGCAGTTGTAGGCTCTTTTGGCTCCTTGATGTGGTAGTTGTCCACCCTCACTTCCTTTTTAGTTGTACTGGATGGGTCCAATGAACTGGGGAGTAGGTGTAGCAACTCCATTGAGGCTCAGGGCCCAGCTGGCACATGGATAGCCTAGAGATTAAAGTCTCTTGGATGTACACTTACCAACTACAGTGCCAACTATAGGTTCAAATAGAAGGGACAGGTGAGGCAAGTGAACAGAAGTCACATCTGAGTCCAACTCTGTCACACTCAGGAGCACAAACTCCAAAGTAGGACAACTGGCAAGGCACCAAACACTGGAGCTATCTGCCATGACCATAGGACCTGAGTATCTCCAGAGCTCTCAGGAACCCCACTATTTGGGGTAGTATCTACCTTGGCCATCCATGAGATCCTGTTGAGATGTGCATAAGTGTCACCTCTCAGATGATATCCCGACTCTGAAGTTTCTTAGCTATATATACTCAATTTGTCTTTACCTTCCCCCCTTTTATTCAAGGTCTTTTTCCAGTTGTATCACCACCTGGTACTTGGGAGTAATCCTTTGGTGCCAGGGAGGCTCATGACCAGTAGTCGTATCTCTCACTTGGGGAAAGGCAATGCATTTATATGCTGTTTAGCTTAGAAAAAGGCCACATTGGAGCAACAGGAAGACTCTCAGAAGGCAACTCCTAGGCACTCTACAACACTAGGCTAAGTTGCAAATTCAAGAGCAAAAGGCTCATAAGCATAATCATTAACACCAAGAGCCCATCACTTGACCATCTTTCTTCACAATTCATTGCTCCTGTACTTGGTGGATTGCTGCTGTTCCATCAGAGAACATGGCAGAGCTCCCCAGGATGGTAACTCAACAATCTTTTGGTTGTTGTGTGACTCTCCACCCACTGTGGCAATGCTGCATGAACATTTGAACATATTTATATACCTTAAATGTATGCCCAGGTGAACCTCCTCCTATGCATACCCCATCACTGACACCCCACCCCATTTGTCCTCCCTGCCATAGTTGTAACCCTTCTGTGATCCAAAATGTATTAAAAAATGAAGCCAAAAATATTACCAAATTCAATCAACAAGAAAGTAAAACAATAATGATAAGTTCAAACACAAGAAATAAAGTATATGTTAATTTAGAGAAATTAAAACTAAAACAAAGTAAAAAAGATTGGGGTATTTAAAAAATGAAAAATAGCAAAAAAATAAAATAATATAAAAATTCTTTTCATGTTTTACCTTTCATCACTGCAATATCAGATGTCTGTATGTACAGTGGCATCCTCCCCAGTGTCCCACCTTTTCATTTTTATGTCATCTTCAAAGAAGTTTTAGGTCACAGTAAAGCTACATACATAATACAGGGGACTCCCATATACCCAACATACTCCCCCTTTCCCCCCTTCCCTATTAATAATCTTTTTATATGTGGATGGTACATTTGTTACAACTGTTGTATAAATATTGAAACATAGCTACCAACCATGGTCAATTGTTTACATTATGGCTTACATTTTAGACCATACACTTTTATAATTTTCTGATGAAATTTAACACGGCCTGTATCAATCTTTTCAAGATCATGCAGGACACTTCCGTTGCCCCCTAAATACCCCTGCTTCAATCTACTCTCTTCCTTCCTCCCCATCCCCTCAGGGCCCACACATGTGGCCACCAGGCTTCACTCCTTGAAGGAGAAGATTCATAGACACTTGCAACAATGCTGAGGGTTGGACATATTAATCTGTCCTCCCCTATTAGGAACTGCCCATGCTCTGGAGAGAAACCTCCTCTCTGAGAACATATCATGCCTCCCCAGCATGGGAGTCCAACTCTTTCCTATTCACTTTTTGCATCTTCCCCCATTTATACATCACACCATTCTCTAGAGGACTGTCCCAGGTGCACCCTGACACATGTGCCCCCACCCCATTCAACATGCTAAACCAGTAACCATTCCTTGTCATATTGCATAAGAACTTTCTCAACATTGTAGTTTCACCCACACATCCAACAATCCCCAGTGTTCACCAGCTCCCTCTCTGGCCCTCCTGTCAGTTCCATAGACCATCCAACCCATCCTCCCCATGCTACAACCCTGTCAAGCTTGCACCACCCAACCCAATAATATCCCTACACCCCTGTCATATCTCTTCACTGCACAACTGCTCACATTTACCTTGTGATAGATTTTCCCCATGTGGGCATTGGCTCACAGCCTTTCTCTCCTTTCTTATTTCCTGTATACCTATCTTTCAGATTTTAGCTCTCAGAGTCAGCTCAATTTGCATAATTCATATCAGAGAGGCACTGTAATATTTGTCTTTCAATGCCTGACTTGCTTATCTAAACCTAAGGTCCTCAAGATTCATCCATGTTATCCCAAGTGTTAGTACGGTATTTCTTCATACTACTGGATAATACTCCATTGTATATATATACCACATTTTGTTTATCCATTCATCTGTTAATGGGCATTTGGGTTGATTTCAACTTTGTAATAGTGAATAAAGCCACTATGAACATTGTTGTACACATATCTGTTTGTGTCCTTGTTTCAGTTCTTTTGGGTATATAAACAGCAGTGGAATTGCTGGGTCATATGGCAGATCTGTAGTTTGTTTTTGGAGGAACCACAAAACTGTCCTTCACAATGTCGTGACCATTCTACATTCCCACCAGCAATGAATGAGGCCTCCCATTCCTTCACATTTTCTCCAAAACTTGTAGTGCTCTGTTTTTTTGATGGTTTCAGTCTAATGGGTGTAAGATGGTATCTCATTAGGTTTGCATATCCATAATAGCTAGTAATGGTAAGCATCTTTTCATATGTTTTTTACCCGTTTGTACTTCTTCTTTGGAGAAGTGTCGTGCAAATCACTTGCCAATTTTTAAATGGGTTGTCTTTTTATTTTTTATTTTTGAGAAATAGGATTGCTGGATGTTAGAAACCCCTATCAGATATATGATTATGAAATAGTTTCTCTGTTAGTTAGGCTGTTTTATTACTTTCTTGACAATCTCATTTAAGGTGCAAAAGTTTTTAATTTTGAGGAGGTCCCATTTATTTATTTTTTCTTTTGCTGCTTGTGCTTTGGGTGTGAAGTTTATGAAGTCATTTCCTATTGTAAGGTCTTCTAGATGCTTCCCTACATTATCTTCCAAGGTCCTTATGGTCTTGGCTCTTATGTTTAGATCTTTCATCGATCTTGAGTTGGTTTTTGTATAAGGTGTGAAATGGTGTTCCTCTGTCATTCTTCGGGATATGGATATCCAGTTCTCCATGCACCACTTCTTGAAGATGCCATTCTCTCCCAACTGAGTAGGCTTGGTGACTTTGTTGAATATTAGATGACTATATACACAAGGATCTATATCAGAACTCTCAATTTGTTTCTTTTTTTCAGTATGTCTATCCTTCTGCCAATATCATGCAGTTTTGACCACTGTAGCTTTGTAGTATATTTTAAAGTCAGATAGTGTGATACCTCCAATTTCATTTTTCTTTTTCAATAGTATTTGGCTATTTGGGGCCTTTTACCCTTCTAAATAAATTTTGTAGCTAGTTTTTACAATTCAGTAAAAAATGCTGTGCTGATTTTTATGGGATTGGATTAAATCTGTATATTAGTCTGGGTAGGAAAGACATCTTAATTATATTTAATCTTCCTATACATGAAGAGGGAATCTTCTTCCATTTATTTAAGTCTTCTTTGATTTCCTTTAAAAGTGCTGTGTGGTTTTCTGTGTATAAGTCATTTACAACTTTAGTTTAATTTATTCCTAGGTAATTGTTTTTTTCAGTTACTATTGTAAATGATATTTTTTTCCTTGATGTCCTCCTCAGATTGATCATTATTGGTGTACAGAAATGCTCATGATTTTTGTGCATTGATCTTATAACCTGTGATTTTACTCAATTCATTTATAAGTTCTAGAAGCTTTGTTGTAGATTTCTCAGGGCTATCTATGTATAGGATCAAATCATCTGCAAATATTCAAAATTTTATTCTTCCTTTCCAATTTGGATGACTTTTATATCTTTTTCTTGACTCAGTGCTCAAGCAAGTACTCCTAATACAATGTTAAATAGGAGCTGTGATAGTGGGCATCCTTTTCTTTTTCCTTATCTTAAAGTGAAAGATTTTAGGATTTCACAATTGTATATGATGTAAGCTGTGGGCTTTTCATATATGCCCTTTCTTATGATCAGAAAGTTTCCTTCTATTCCTATTTTTGCTGTGCTTTTTATCAGGAAAGGTTGCTGTCTTTTGTCGAATGCTTTTTCTGCATCTATAGAGATGATCATGTGATTTTTTTTTTCATTTGATGTATTTATGTGGTGTATTACATTGATTGATTTTCTTATGTTGAACCATCCTTGCATACCCGGGATGAAATCCACTTGGTCATGGTGTATAATTCATTTGATGTGTTGTTCAATATGATTAACAACTATTTTGCTGAGGATTTTTGCATCTAGGTTAATGAGAAAGATGGGTCTTTAGTTTTCTTTCCTTGTGGCATCTTTGGCTTTAGTATTAGGGTAATGTTGGCATCATAGAATTAGTTAGGCATTGATCCATCCTTCTACTTCTATTTTTTGGAAGATATTACTCAGGATTAGTGTTATTTCTTTCTGGAATGTTTGGTAGAATTCACCTGTGAAACCATCTGGTCCTGGCACTTCATTGTCGGAAATTTTTTGAAGACTGATTCTTTCTCTTACTTGTGATTAGTCTGTTGAGTTCATTAATTTCTTCTTTCATCAATGTAGGCTTCTTCTGTGTTTCTAAGAATTTCTCCCTTTCCTCTAAGTTATCTTTCTTGTTGGCATATAATTTTTCAAATTATCCTCTTATAATACTCTTCATTTCTCTGGGTTTGGTGGTGATATTCCTTACATCATATCTTATTTTGTGTATTTGCATCTTCTCTCTTTTTCTTTGTTAGTTTCGCTAAGGGTTTATCAATTTTATTGATTTTCTCAAAGAACCAGGTTTTCATTTTATTTTTTCTAATGCTTATTTTTCTATTTCATTTAATTCTGTTCTAATCTTTGTTATTTCCTCTTTTCTACTTCCTTTGGGGTTAGTTTGTTGTTCTTTTTCTAATTTCTCCATGTGTGCAGTTAGGTCTTTGATTTTAGCTCTTTCTTCTTTTTTGATATATGCAATTATGGCATGAATTTCCCTCTCAGTACAGCTTTGGCTGCATCCCAAAGGTTTTGTTATATTGTGTTGTCATTTTTATTCATTTCAAGGTAGTTACTGATTTATTTTGTAATTTCCTCCTTGAGCCATTGTTTGTCTAAGAGTGTTGTTTCACTTCCATATTTTTTGCCTAGGCTGGTTCTCTGGCCATTACTGATTTCCATCTTTATTCCATTGTCAGTCAGAGCAATTATTTTGTATAATGTTGATCTTTCCAAGTTCATTGAGAATTTTTTTCTGGCCTAGTATGTGGTCAATTTTGGAGAATGATCCATGTGCCCTCAAGAAGAATGTATATCTTTCTGGATTTGTGTGTAGTGTTCTGTATATATCTATTAGGTCCAGATCCTCTAATGTACTATTCAGAGTCTTTCTTCCTTTATTGATCCTCTGTTGAGATGTTCTGTCTAATATTCATAATGGTGTATTAAAGTCCCCCGTGATAATGGTAAAGGCATCGATTTCTCCGCTTAGTATTTCCAGGGTTTGCCTCATGTATTTTGAGGCACTCTGGTTAGGTGCATAAATGTTTATGATTGTTCTTTCTTCTTGAAAGATTACCCATTTTACTAATATACAATGTACATCTTTGTCTCTCACAGTACTTTTGCATTTAAAGTTTTTTTTGTCTGATATTAATATAGCTACTACTGCCCTTTTATGGTTATTGTTTCCTTGTAAGATTTTTTAACAGCCACTCACTTTCAGCCTCTTCGAATAACTGGCTCTAGGTTGGGCTTCTTGTAGACATCATATTAATGGATAATATTTCCTTATCCATTCTGCCAGTCTGTGTTTCTTGAGTGGTGAGTTTACTCCATTAACATTCAGTGTTATTATTCTCAAGGAATTGCTTACATTAGCCATATTTTATTTTGGCTTATATATGTCATATGTTGTTTTTATTTTCTTTTTATTTCTTTTAGTTGTTTTTAAATTGTCCTCCAACTCTCCCTCTCCTGTATTTTTCCTTTCAACCTGCAGAACTCCCTTTAGTATTTCTTGAAGGACAGGTTTCTTATTGGCATACTCTCTTAATTTCTGTTTCTCTGTGAATATTTTGCACTCTCCATCATTTTTGAATGCCAGCTTTTCTGGATAGTGAATTCTTGGCTGGAAGTTTTTTTTTTTTCTTTTAGTACGTTAACTATGTCATACCACTGCCTTCTTGCCTCCATGGTTCCAGATTAGAAATCAGCACTTAATCTTATTATGCTTCCCTTGTATGTGATGGTTCTCTTTTCTCTTTCTGCCTTCATTATTTTCTCTTTGTTTAGAGCATTGGACAGTTTGACAAGTATATGTTTTGGTGTTAGCCTTTTCAGATTTATACTGTTTGGAGTGGAATGTGCTTCCAGGACATGTACATCCATTTTCCTCAATAGGGTTGGGAAGTTTTCAGCCATTATTTACTCCAGCACTGCTTCTATATCTTTTCCCTTCTCTTCTCCCTATGGAATGCCTACAATTTGTATGTTTGCACATTTTCTGTTATTGTTAAAATCGCTAAGTCCCTGCTGGATTTTTTCCTATCTTTTTTCTATCAGTTTTACTATCTGTTTGATTTCAGATGTACTGTTTTCCACATCACTAATTCTTTCCTCTGCCTGTTCAAATCTACTGTTATGTGCTTCCAGTGTCTTTTTTTTCTTGTATTGTGCCATTCATCACTTTATGTATGTTTACAATTCCTTCTGTATGTTTTCCAAGTGTTTTCTTAATTTCCTTAATCTCTCCCATCACTTCATTAAGTTGATCCATGATATTTATCTGGAATGCTTTGATTAGTTATTTGATGTTCTGCATCTCTTCTTGTTTTTAATTCATTCATTGGAATGGGCCATGTCTTCCTTTTTCTTAATATGGTTTGTAATATTTTGTTGCTGTCTGGTCATGTTTTAATCTTAATGTGTTTATTCAGTTGATCACCCTCTCTACTCTAGGGATTTTGTTTAGCTGCTATTTTTGTGTGTGAATTAAGTTTTCTCTTTGACACTTTGTTCTTCGTATTCTATTTCATTACTGTATTTATGTTCTCTTGAAGGAAAAAGATTAAGGCCAGGGGAAGTTCAAGAGGTAAGGAAAAAAATGATTATAACAATAATAATAGCACAAGTTAGAAGAGGGACCATATAATAACTAGGAAAATGAATATTTAACTCATGTAAGCAGTTTAGAGTAATAAAAATAGAAAAGTGGTGTGCCTACAATGAAATGGGAAACTGAATAGAAAAAGTACATTCAATGAATTAAAAGGCCAGAATGATGGGGAGAGAGGGAAAGAGAAAAGAATGGACTAAGAGAAAAAATTAATAAAGAAAACAGAATAGACAAGATAGAAATAGAAATCAGAAAATGGAGATTTAAACAAAGATAGGTGGAATGTAAAATCAAGAACAGAAAGCAGAAGATAGAAAGATGAAGGAAGGAAAAGAGATAGTCCTGGTAGACAAAATCGATATTCACAGAAAAGGGGAAATCAAGGAAGAGGAAGTGCAGCAAACAATAAACAAGCCAGCAACACTTAATTTTAAAAAAAGCAGGGGGGGGGGAAGAGGACAGTAAAACAAGAAAATAAACAAATGGAAACAAACAAACACTCAAGCATGCAGTCGAACAAAAACTAAGGAAGAACAGCATTCCCTCTTAGGTGCCTATGGAGCTTCTCAGGCTTCCAGTGTCATCAATCAGTTACCCTGGACACTTTTCTCTGCATTTTTGAAGCAGGTTTTAGTGAGTAAATGAAGTTAAATTTATTCTAAGTAATCTTTTTTTAGGAAAAACTAGGGACCCAAGAGAAGCTGATACAACAATAATGTCGATATTTTCCCTGTCCTAAATTATCAGCTGGATGTTTGATAACCCAGTGGATCACTACTCTAAGAGGAGCCAGAAATTGAACTAGGGACCCCTATATTCAAGGTGAAAACTTCTCCATTGAGCTAAACTTTCTCATTGGGTCAATTATCTCTTCAGAAAGCTATCCATTCATTTTCCACTGGTCAGGTTTAACTCTTTGTTGTTGGAAAGATCTCTGCTGATTAGAAGCCTCTGTCAATGCCCCTTTTCTATTCTTATTGCTTTCTCTGCCAGGGCAGCAGGACACAACAGCCTGCACCTGCAAGAGTGCATCACTACCCTCCACCACCACCCCTGTCAGGCTGTGTACCTGTTTAAAATTTAAATGAGACAGTTGTAGCTGAATTCATTGCAGCAAAATGACTCTCAATCCTATTCCAGACCACCAGCTCCTCCCAGGGGACCCTAAATAGGCTCTTGTGAGCTTACTCCCTTAGGGGAGTTGAAATTTTGATAGTTTTCAGCTTGGAACTAGTCAATTGCCTGACTCCGTCTTCATCCAAGTTTCTCTCTCCCAGGGTGGTTAGGTAAATCAGGCTGACTCAGCAGATTCGCTGCTCCCCTTTTCCTGGTGCCACCTCAAGCCAGTTTATATGTTTCTCAAAGCTAAAAGGGGGTCCAGGTAACCAAATTCATTGAAATTCCTTTCCACCCTTTGCCAGACCCCTCTCACTCTTGGAGAATGCTCCCTCTTGCTGAGTGGCCAGCAGGAGTCAGGCCTCAGTGCTCACAGAGACTTTGTCTTGGGAATGGTGCTTAGCTGCCCACAGTTTCCAGCTTCCAGGGGAAGAAGGTCAGGGTTTTACTTTGAACAATTCATCTCTGTCAAGTTCCTCCAGATTGATGTCCTGAAGGATCCTGCTCTGTGGGTTCCCAAAAAATCTCACTCCAGCAGGATCTTACCTCAACTCAGCCATTTTTTTTTGTGAGAGAGATGGTGAATGCCCATTTAAACTGATGTCATCTTGCTGCTCCCTGTATAATTCTTTAAAATTTCTAGTGGATTATGTTCCCAGTATTTTGTTGAGTATTTTTGCATCTCTACACATGATGACTTTGGTCCATATTTATATTGTGATATAATTGTCTGCCTTTCTTATTAGAGTGATTCTCACCTAAAAGAATGAATTAGGATGGGTTCCCTCTGACTCAATATTTTTTAGACATTTAAGCAAGATAAGTATTTTGGAATGTGTAATTTAATAGTGAGTACATTTGGTC
>PVKH010038736.1:0-11288 GCA_004027955.1 Chaetophractus vellerosus | reverse complement strand
GCGCCACCTCAGCTCCCTAGTCTGCTGTGTCTCTTTTTGTTGTGTTATCTTGCTGTGCCAGCTCTCCATGCAGGCCAGCTCGTCTTTCCCCAGGAGGCCCTGGGAATTGAACCCTGGACCTCCCATATGGTAGATGGGAGCCCAATCGCTTGAGGTACATCCATTTCCCCCTTGTTAGGTTTTTAATAAAAGTTACTCAAGTGGTAAAAATTACAGAAAACCAAGGTTTCTATTCCTGATAAACCTAATTTACATATATTCCAAGTGTTAATTTACCAAAATTGTAATAGGAAGGAATGACTACATTTTTCATAAATATTAATGTCCTTTATATAATCTAATTACAAGTTAAATTAAAAACATTTTATGAAATATAGTTTATAATATTAGTAACTAATCTAAAATAGTCTCAGTGATAGCATTAGGATACCCCGGAACTACTTAGAAGGGATGTTTAAAGAATTAAAAAAAAATTCTTTGGGTATTTTACTGAAAATTAGAACAGTTGAAAGCAGGCTTACCACTAATAAAAAGTGTGAAGCAGGGAATGATTTTACTACTGTCATCTTAATCCTTTCTTTCCATAAACTAACCAAGTTCAATCTCAGCATATCAAAAGAATTTCAAGAGAAACCTAAACATAAGCTTCATGTTTAATGAAAGATGCCCTGTATAGGGAATATTCTCTTAATTTTTTTTCAGAACTACTAATCCTCATAAAGTCTTGGTAGGGTCTGAAATTCATATCAGCAGTTTGCTATAAAGAAAATATATTTGCAAGCAGATCTTTCTTCAGAAAACACCACGATTTGCAGTGCACAGATATTAAGAATATCTAGCCCTTAGTGAATTAATTTACTGATGTCAAAAATTAGATTCTAGAGATTTACTCAAAAAAGTGGCAATGGATTCTCAAATACACAAATTATGCCAGGAAATTATACAATTGAGGAATACAGTATTTGTGACTCAATTTTTAAAGGTAAACTGAAAAGTAGTATAAGGTACAAGGGTTCAATTAAAGAAACCATTCATAAAAGAGGATAATAAAACATTACTTTGTTACCTAACTGAAATATTAGAGCAGAGAACTGCTGAGGGTGACTTTTAACGATATTAAGACTTGTTTCAGGAACCGGCTGTAGCTCAATTGGTAGGGCTCCGGTTTACCACATGGGAGGCCCCAGGTTCGGTTCCCGGGGCCTCCTCGAGTGGGCAGACCGCCTCGAGAAGGCAAGCCACCACGAGCAAGGGCAAGCCGCCGCGAGCAGGCAGGCCGCTGTGCGGTGAGCTGACTCGGCGGGTCGCCGCAGTGGGGGGGAGACAAGCAGACACAGAAGAACGCAAAAATGAACACAGCAAGAACAAGTAGAAAGGGGGGGAAATATAATAAATAAAAAACAAACCTTTTAAAAAAAAAGACGTTTTAGATTGTGAGCAATGTGATAGAATTGTGTAGAATGTATTATTTTAAAAACAAATCTGTTCACAATTCCCTAAAGCCTAAAACTGTAGCTAAAATGTGCACTAAGAGAAGTGTAAAAGATAAATAAATGACAATAATTTTCAAATATTCAATTCTTGATTTTGTTGAATATGAGAAAAATTCTGTTTTTATTAGGCTGTTGAGGTATTGTTTTATTCAATGTTTTACTACATCAATATTAAAAAAATAAATTGACAATTTTTAACCAATATTTAAATTAAAAATCTACTTAATATTTTAAATCAATGCAAATTTTCACTAATTTAGGATATAAATTTAATATTTGGGGAATTTTCTGAACCTGACACATTATGCAAAAAAACTGTCTAATAAATCTTAGAAATAAGTAGGTTTTATAATGGTTCATAAAACTTTACAAATCTCCCGAAACTACTTAACATTTGATTATATATAGAGTTTGACTTTTAATCAAAATTTCAACTATTTTACAATCAATTTGAAACAGAAGCAAACATCTCAATTCTTTTCAGAGGATCACTATCCATCAGGATGACTACATCTCATGACACTATTTAAAAAATATCTATATACACACATACACACACAAGTAGACCAAAAGGATACACAGTCATCTCGCTAATTCTGTTTGTAAAATATTAATGAACTAATAATTGTGTTGAAAATCATTATTTAAAATCAATATCACTTAGAAGACATTATTTTATAAAAATTCAAGGAGAGGACATTACCATCAGTTTGTTGTTATTAGCTGTAGCAGTACTGTATTTGTACACATTTACAAATCATGTTTTCATACTGACCATCTATTTTAGCTGCTTTGCTCATTAGCACATGAAGATGTTGGCTAAACTTGAAACACTGTAAAGTGTACTTAAATATACCATGAACAAGGCAGTTTCCAAGATTTAATGCTATCATTTTTAAATATCTTTGTTAAAACACAAATACCTCATTTTATCTTATATCATTAGGAATGAATATGATCCATATAAGTAAGCTTTCTATTTACCCCTTAAAGCAATGATAGCTTAAAAAAATTAAAACATTTTCTAAAAAAATTTTTTGAGGAGGTACCAGGGATCGAACCCAAAACCCCGTACGTGGGAAGTAGGAGCTCAATCACTGAGCTACACCTACTTCCAAATTAAACCATTTTTAATAGAAGTGTCCTAAAATGCCCTTACTACGTAGTAAACTTTCACCCCCTGGTATGGATCCCCAAGTTTTGGAGGCAAGATTCCAGGATCAACACTATGAGCTTCAAATACAATAATCCATTCTAGTAAGTAATGATCTTAGGAACTCCTGAAGTGGGGATATTGTTTATTTTGTAGTTGCTGCTTCTGTTGCCACAGATCTTTCCTCACTACTTCATATAATTTTAGGTTCTATAAGTTCTCCTCCTCTGGTACTTCTAATCTGTTTTCCTAAGCCTCTTTAAAAAAAAAAAATCTGTATATATGATTTTCTACATTATTCTGACTCACTTTTCCTGCAGCTTAAAATAAGTTATTTTTTTGCTTGTTTCCTTTTGTGGAAGGAAAAGAGATGAACTTGATAACTTGCTAATTTGTAGGCTTGTTTTAGAGTTGCTGGGTATTTCCTGATGGATAAGGTTGCTAAAAAGAATACGTTTCAAGAGATGACTATATTATCTTATTGAGGACTGCAGTTAACCCTTCCAGCTGAGATCGGAAAGAATAATACAATAATATGCTATTAGTTATAGGCATTTGCTATTTTGCAGATATAAATAAAATATTTTATCTACTTCACAAAAGAATATTAAAGGTACATCTAGAGCCCATGAACTATTTGCAACAAAAATTTTACTAGTTAAAAATTCTTAATATTCTATTAGCAAAAAGTGTACATTTGCTAGACAGTTCCTGATACTTGTTAAAATATCAGGTAATAAAGGACAAGGTGTTATAAAACAAAACACACAAATGGGAAGCATTTTATTTTTTCTACATCTTATAACATTTGTTCAGGAACACAAGATTTTAGAGGTCTCTTTCAAGGAACTTTTATGATTTAGGAGTACCACTTTAAAAATATTTATTGATGCTATAAACACTACTGTTTTTCTATATATTAACAGTTTTAATGAATGCCATACATATTATACCTCTTGCTCCCTTGGTCAGAAAGATAAACAGAAGCTTTAAATCAAATGTTTAGACATTTAAAAATGGCTTTTAAAAGCACATTCCAACAAACCAAATCTATGTCAGTGACTATTAAAATTAGTTTTAGTACTTATTATTAAGAATTGTTAACAAGGAATTACTGAAGCATATATGAGATTTTAAAAATTATATACAAGTTAAAAAACAATTTAAATTCATAAATAAAAAAGATTAATGGCCAAATTAAAGAACATTTAAGCATCAGATTTAAAATATTTTAATTTTCAGGTTATTGAGAAATATATTTTGTGAATAATAATTATTTCATAAATATATATGTATAAATATAAATATATATCTACAGGATCTGTGGTGCAAGAGAAAGCTCTTCAAAGAAAAAAATTGCACTTTAGATCATTGTCTTATTTTGCCCTTCAAGTGAAATATAATTACCAGTCCAGGTGCTTTTGGCACAAGTTTTTAGGTGAATATTGACACAATCTTAAAAACACAATGCTTCTATATTTTATTCACTGGAATATGAAAACTCAAACAGAATCTAGAATTCTGACCAAAACAAAAAACAAAAAAACAAAACCCATATAATTGCAATTGCTTAATTAAACAACAACAACAAAACACCTTAAGACCTTAAATTTGCCTTTATATCTGGAACCTGTAAAATTTTACCAGCAACAGGTCTTCTACCCTTTCTCAGAAAGAATTCCCAGTCTATACACAAATGTAACATTGTCTTTTCTACTCATGTATTACTTTTTTAGATCACACCCCAGTATATAAGGACAAAAAATAAATGTATAACAAAAAGATTGGATAAATCAGGAGAGGCTTTTTGGTCTTGAATTCTTCACCCACTAACAATGAAGCAGCACTGTAGGCAGCCCAAAACACACCAAACAGCTTAAAAAAAAAAAAAAAAAGACAAAAGGTGGCATATTAGCAAGTCGAATAACTTTTTGGTTATCATAGAATAAAAATAACATTAACAATATTTTTTGAAGTCAACCCTGCCAACCAATTGTGGTAAATGGCAAAACTTACTAAGAATGCTAACTTATTAAGAATGTTCACCCTTGCTCTGCATTTTCACTTTTGTAAACATGGGTTTTTCTTATTAAATCTCATCACCTTTTCTTTTCTTACCAAATATTTTCTTTTCTTATCAAATCTTATCACCTATTAAGATAAGTCTCACTCTAGTTCTGCTGAATAAAAATCTCTAAGGGAAGGGTCTAGTATCAGTCTTTTAAATAAGTGTCCCTAGTGATTGTTATGATTAGGCAACTTTTAGGAAAATCATTATGGGCCAAATTGCTGAAAGAAAACGAATAGATCCAGGCAAAGTAGAAAATTTTCCTACTTATCCCTTCAAAAAGTAGGAAAACAAACTGAAAATTTTACACAATATTTATTTTGTTACATATCACAACTTTTTCCAGGAACAGATGCAAGTAAAGGGTTAAATAAAAAGGAGGAAAATAATATATTTTGGTCAAGAGTTTGATTAAAATACACTGTGGTTTTCTAATTATACACATTTTAAATTATTTCCACAAGAAACTTACTTAGTACTTATTGATGTAGTCACCCAAAACATTTTACAAAAGCATAAAATGAAGGAAGAACTTCAAGGGAAGAAATCCGTGAAAGTATGATAAAAAACAACCTTGGCACAGAGCAAGGTTTCTCGACTCCACACACTGACATTTTGGGCTAGAAAATTCTTTGCTGCATTGTAGTATGTTTAGTAGTCTCTCTGGCTTCTACCCACTATATGCTGGTAACACATCCCCCGCCCCTTACCCCTTTGTGGCACCCAAAAATAAAAACCCAGACATTGTCAAATATCCCCTAGGGGGGGAATTCATCCCCAGCTGAGAACCACTAGTACAGTATTAAATAAATATTGGCAGACTGATTGTAACGGTACTTGGGATGGTCCAACTCTCTACTGTGGTTTTACACTTAAAGAAAAAAAAAACTACCAAATATTTCAAACATACAGAAAAGCATAGGGAAATATATAAAAATTATGATCAAATTGCATTTGCATGTTAATTATGATTAAAATATTTTCATTATGAACAAATGGCTAAATATATATTGCTAAGAATTATAGAGATTTAATATCAAATAAAATTTGGGCTTATAGATTAAAGGATATTCTAATGCCAGAGTTAACTGATGAGAGTTTTCCATATTTCTCAACAAACTTTTCATTGACACAAGAAACATACAATAGCTCACTATAACCAGATTGAGCAATTAGGAAAAAGAAAGTTGGCAAAGAAAAATATGAAGTTTAAAAACAATTTTATCCTGAATTTGCAATCATATAAAAAACATAGATCTCCCCGCCCCCCATTTTATAACAACACATTCTTATGTTGCCTAAAGAATATTAAGTTCAACTTTTAGTTGAACTATAGGACTAAAAATGACTACAGGACAATGAGTAGTCTCAGAAGTATTCAAACAGCCTTTATAACCCAAGTAAAACACACAGCAGGAAGTGAACCTGAATGATTCAGTAAAGTGTTATGTTCACTAAGGCTAGGATAACTAAATGCCAGGATAGGGCTAGCTGCAATTTATGACTTTTAAACTAAGTTCCAAAATGGGTGGACTGCCATTTTTTTTTTTTTTTAAGTTTTAGGGTTAGAATGTAGAGGAAAGCAAATTGTTCTTCTCCATAGTCCCTAAAGTGTTCGCAGTTCAAACATACAAAGATGTCTCTTTTATAATATTTGTAATAACAATAGCTACCACTTGAGAGCCTACTTTAGGCCAGGCACTGTATTTAGACATCATGTACACTTTAAAATCCTCATAACAAACCCTAAAAAGTAGTTAAGATTTCCATTTTGCAGATGACCAAATGGACGGTGAGAGAAGTATCTCCTTAAGGTTAGACAGCAAGTAAATGGCAACACCAGGATTTGAATTCAGAACTAACTGGTTCCACAATCCGTGCTCTTTTCATTACTTAATGCTTATATTATGTATTAGCCTGTAGCAACCCAATTCTAAAAGGAATCATTATTAGTAAATGAACTTTAAATAGAATCAAATCTCATAGAAATTAAGTGCCTCTGGCTACTTAAAAAAGTTTTTAGTGTGAAGGTCATATAATGGCAGTTCTGAATGTGGTGATCTTAAGAAGTTCTATTGCTCATAAAGAAAAAAATTATATTCACTGTGTAACATACATACACGTTTAGCGCTAAAGCATTTATTTTCCAAAGTAGTTCAAAATTAATAAATGCTGAAAATATCACTATTTATTAATATTTATTATTATCAGTAAATGTTTAAAATGTGTACATATATTAAGGTAAATTTAACTCAGTATAAAGAAGTCCTGTTCTCTGCAATACAGAAAAGCCAATTTATTAGAACTATGACTGTCATATTTGATAAGAAAATTACTATTAAACAGAAGTGACAGTTATTAAATAAGCATCCAGTAGATTGTTAAATAATATCTCCTTCAAAAATCCAAGTCAGATGAACTCATAGGATAAACAGAAAAAACAATTTAATATTTTAAAAAAACTCTCTTAATATCCTAATTTTCGATTTTGTTCTTTTTCCCCCTTGACACAAATTATAATTTCCAGCAGATTAAAATAGGGAAATAAAAGAAACACAACTGGTAAGATTAGCGAGGAAGGTCACTGTTACAAAATACTACTAACTATTTGATAAACGTTATAATTACAATATTCTTAGACAACTAGTATACTTTTGCTATTGGCAAATAGGATACTACTTTATATAACACACACGACTTTACTTACTTTTATAAGTGTAGAAACCACTTCAAATGATCCAACCACCAAAAGTATAGGGGCTATTACAATAAGAGGAAGTAATGAATATCCTATCACTCCAAGAACTTGGCCATATGCAACCTGTGAATTTGCAAAACCTCAAATAAATATCATAGAAATCAAGATAGTCATTTAATTACTAATCAACATCCTAAGTTCTTTGTTGTACATATATAAACAAGAGAATTAAGAAAAAACTATATCATCCCTATTATATTTCAAAGAACTTTCCCATATTATCTCACATATGTATTTTTCCAAGATGACTCTGAACAAAAGTTTCTTTATATTCCTCAAAATATTTGTTGGAATTCTGTGACTGCATTACATTTTAATATTAATTTAGACAAATATATACATCTTCAGAATTATCGAGTCTTCCATGTTCTGGGCAGTCTCATCTATCTTCACTGCTTCAATTATCATCAATTTTATGATGACATTCAAATCTACATTTCCAGCCCTTATTCTCTCTCTTGAGCTTCAGACTCATACATCCAATTACTTTAGTAAATCACTAAAGTACACTCACTTACTCCCTTTAGTTGCCGGAGAACTAAAAGGGGTCACAATTTTCTTGTCTAGATATAAAAATCAAGTAGAGAAGCTAGATGTAACAAAGGCAGACAGGAAGAGAAGGGGGAGGAGGAGGGTGGAGTCTTGAAGAGAAAAGTATTTTTTAGTGGCTACTATGTACCAAGCTCTGTGTTAGGACTTCATATGATCTTCATAACAACCATATGAAGTAGGTATTACTGTTCCCAATATGAAGAAACTAAGTTTTAGATAAAGTGATTTGCTCAGGAAAGCAAAACTGGTAGGTGGCAGAGTTCATATAAGGTCCAGGTCTCTTAACTCCTATATCAAGAGTTCTGAAATTACCAAAAATTTTTTAGTGTTATCTATTTTCATATAAATATTAAGCTAGGTTTGTATAGGATATGAGAAATATATATGACAAAATATAATTTCAAGTTTTTATTAGAATTATTTTAAATTTCAATGTACAGAGTGAAAAAGTTTGAAAGATGTTAATTTTAAATGTGTTCAAGAGTTCTAGGTTAAGATGTCAACCATCCACCACCAGAACTTTCCCATCACCCCAAATAGAAACCCTACACCCTTTATGCATTCACTCCCCATTCCATTCCCTTTCTCCCTGCTCCTGGTAACCTATATTCTACTTTCTGTCTCTATGCATTTGCATATTATAGTTATTTCATTTAAGTAGAATCATATAGTATCTGCTTGTTTGTGTCTAACTTATTTCACTCAAGGTGATGTCTTCAGGGTTCATCCATGCAGTGGCATGTAGCAAGACTTCATTCCTTTTTAAGGGTAATTAATATTCCATTGTATGTGCATATCACATTTTGTTTATCCATTCATCTGTTGATGGATAGTTAGATTGTTTCCTTCCACCTTTTGGTTATTGAGAATAACACTATTATGAACATTGGCACACAAATATCTGTCTGACTCCCAAGTTTCAATTCTTTTGGGTGTATGCTTAGAAACGGGATTACTGTCATATGATTGTTCTATGTTTAACTTTCTGAGGAACCACCAAACTGTTTTCCACTGGGGCCATACCATTTTACATTTCCACCAACAATATAAAGCATTTCTAATTCTCTGCATCCTTGTCAACGATTATTTTCAGTTTTTTTCATAATAGACATTCCAATGGGTCTGAGGGAATACATGTCTTTTAAAATTCTGTATGAAAAGTGGGAAGTACCAAAAAAAGCACTTCTACTGTAATTTCAGTGGTTATCCTGAGGAAAAGCACATGTACAACTGAGTGAATTCAATCAAGATGTTTTTTCAATGGAACACTGTTGTTGTTTTTTTTCTCAAAGAACAACTTACAGACAAACTATAGTTATTCAGACTTGGGTACTGGCAGACATGTTCTTGAAAATCAAAGAAGTGAGCCTATCACTTCAAGGAACACAACTGTCAGTATTTGTAGCAAATGATAAAATCTAAGCTTCTAAGCAAAAATTAGAATTTTGGAAAACTTGTATGCACCACTGTAAACTTGACAGTTCTCCAATAAAGACTTTTCTGAGGAAATAGGTAATGATATTAATGAATGTGACTTTCTTATATTGTGTCAACACCTAAAAGATCTTTATAAGTCAGTGAACCAGTGTTTTCCAAATGAACAATGCAGGTTATTATAAAATCACATGTGGGTAAAAAGATTCATTCAAAATGAATTTTAATGAAACACTATGACAAGTTCACTGATATAGTCTTAGATTCCACATTGCAACAAACTTTTAAGAAACTACTACTTGTCAAGTTTTTGTATAGTATCAGAGAAGAATATCCACAATGATCTGGAAGGGTTATTAAAACATATCTCCTTTTCCAATTACATATCTATGTGAGGCCATACTTTCTTCAATACTTTAATCAAAACCACATATAATGACAGATTGAACGTAGAAAGCAGATAGGACAATCTAGCTATCTTCCATTAAGGCAGGCATTAAAGCAATATGCAAATATTCAAAACATTGCCACCATCCTCACTAATGTTTTTTGTTTTGGAAAATAATTATTTTTCTTAAAAACATATTATTTATGTTAACATGTAGTTGGTTTATTATTTTTTAAGTGAATAAATATTTAAATTATTTTAATTTCTAACATGATAAACATTGATAAATACAACCCACATAAACAAAGCACTTTGGAACCTAGACCAGAAAGTTTGTGAACTTCTATAACAGAGAATAAATTATATGCTTTCCTAAAAAGGAAAAGGAGAGAAATGGGATCTTTTATTTCTTAACCTTTCGTTATAATACCGAATAAACAAAATATTAATTTGTTGAATAATAGATAAAGCAATTCTGGGATAAGAAACAGTTATAATGAGCCTAACAATTAATGGTATCTGCATAATAAAAAATAAAGCTTAACAAAAAAAGCAAAGGCTACTTTCAAAATTAACTACTTACTTCTCCACCGAGTACTCTGGCCAGTAAGAAAATTGTTAGAGAACCAAATATCCAAATGGTTATAATCCATGAGACCACCTTAAAGGAAAACAAAAAATTATTTCATTAACCAGTTTCTTTGTTCCAAATAAGTTGATAATTTTCAAGGAACTCAATTTTTTTCCATATAAGATAGTTTGACATGCCCAATTTCAGGTGAAAGACAGGTTGTAAGGGTTCCCAGGTATTTTTCCAAAACTTAATAAGAATATAATGCGTAGTACTGATCTGCCGGCTATGGCCACCGCTGGGGGTGCCCGGCTCCTGCTGGGGACGCAGCGGCCGGGCGGGAGCGCGGGGGCGAGCCGGCCGCTGAGCATGTCGGCGCCGGCGCGGAGCAGCTCAGAAGATAAAATAACAGTCCACTTTATAAATCGTGATGGTAAAACATTAACAACTAAAGGAAAAGTTGGTGACTCTCTGCTAGACGTTGTGATTGAAAATAATCTAGATATTGATGGTTTTGGTGCGTGTGAGGGAACCTTAGCCTGCTCTACCTGTAACCTCATCTTTGAAGAGCACATATTTGAGAAGTTAGAAGCCATCAATGACGAGGAGAATGACATGCTTGATCTGGCCTTTGGACTAACAGACAAATCACGGTTGGGCTGCCAAATCTGTTTGACAAAGGCTATGGACAATATGACTGTTCGAGTCCCTGACGCAGTGGCCGATGCCAGACAGTCCACTGATGTCGGCAAGAACTCCTAAGCTGGAATATATAGGAATATTTTCATGAAATTTTACCTATTTTTAAAATGATTATTTCTTAAAGTAATTAAATGAAACCATGGGTGAATGAATTTATTATTATAACTAG
>PVKH010038735.1:0-11280 GCA_004027955.1 Chaetophractus vellerosus | reverse complement strand
CATAGATAATATTTAAATGTTTGGTTCCATTCTATATTTTAAAAGTATTACAAACATCTACTTTGTCAGATGCTTTAAGGCATGTCTCACTTAAGTTGTATATTAATCCTACAAAGTAACGATCTCCATTTTACAGATAAGAAAACTGAAGCTCAAAGAAGTTGTGTGCATTACCCAAAGTTACTAACATAGTAAATTAAGAAATCAGGTCTCAAATTCAGGCTGTCCTAGGCCTTTTTACTACTTTTTCCTATGTTTTTTCCTATGCTGTCCAAAATGGTAGACATGTATGCTCAATAGAGCACTTGAAATATAGCTAGTGCAACTGAAGAACTGAACTTGAAATTTTATTTTAGCAAAATATGAAACCTTAAAATATCTAGTAGTCAATGAACACATTTATAAATTACAAACTTCTGTAAATTGATATTTCACTTATAGTCTCTGAAGCTCTTAAATTTGCAATGTCCAGAGAGATTACTTAAAACTCAAGCAGCCAGATATGCAAAATTAAAATATTTAGCAGGTCCAAGCACACATCCATATAATTATTGCAGATCAAGTTATTGCAGCATGAAGAAAAGCTGACAGCCAAAATTCTTTTGAAAACAAAACAAAACAAAACAACAGAAGACTGAATTTGTTAGAGACAGCCAAGAAAACTCCATGCGAAAATTTCATAATCATCACAACTTTATTTTCAAATTAAGCATCCAAACAGGTGTATAATCTTTTCAGCAAAATACAATGCCAAGCACTATTATGGATCAGGCATTTTACCTGAAGACTTATTTTTTGTCCTTGAACCCTCAATGATAGCAGTAGAAAACAAAAGCAGCTGAAATGTGAAATAATCCCTAGAAAAATCAAGAATTAAAAAAATTCACAACATTAGTAAGAATTACACAAAGAATGAAGAGTTGGGGCTCACAAAGTTTATTAACAAACACTTTCATATATTACATTATCTCTTATGGGCTTAAAAAAACAAGTCAGCATTAATATTCTAGATTATGGATCCATGAACTGTTACTGTACTCAAATATCATAAGGGAAATGAGAAATTATGTTTGACCAAGGGAAGCTACCACCTTCACACTAAGACAAATATATCATTAAAATATTATTTTATAAATACTGTCTAAATTATTAATCTGTCTAAAACTGAAAGTTCCTGGTCAATGTCAGCTTTTGTTTTCAAAACCCTATTATTCTGGTACAATTAGGAATTACTGATTTTCTGCTTAGATGCCAATGACAATTACTGCACCAATGATTTTAGTTTAAATATAACTAAGAATTGGTTATTTAGTAAATAAACATTTAGCTATCCTTCATTATTACAAGCTTATGTGAAAATTAAGCCTAATTTTCCAAAGGTGATAAAACATATGACTTTTTTAAAAAAAAGTGGTATTCTTGGGAATATTTTAGAAATTCACATTGGCACTGCTAGAGATTGAATCATGCCCAGGTCCTAACACCTCATAGTCCAGTCGATGTGAACCCATTTGTAAATAGGAACTTTGAAAATGTTAATAGTTAAGATGTACCCAAACTTAATAAGGGTGGGTTTCAATCCAATATGGCTGAAGTCCTTATAAGCAAAGGAAATTGCACACAGAATGAGAAGCAGCCAGAAGCTGAAAGTCAATGGAGCCCAGAAGAGAAAGGAAAAGACATCACCATGTGCACTGTCATGTGATGGGAAAGTCAAGGAACCCTAAAGAGTGCAGGCCAGCCAGAAGATACCAACCGCAGGAAGAAGCAAGCCTTCTTAGCTTCTATAACTGTGAGACAATACATTTCTGTTAAGTCAACCCATTGTATAATACCTGTTTTAGCTAAAACAGGTACCTTCTCTGTAATGGTTTAAGTTTGATTTAATTATGAATTCCAAAAATATAGATTAGATTATGTTTGTAAGCTGGTCTGTTCATCTGGGCATGATTGAGTTGTGAGTAGGGCGTTAACTGCCATGTCAGTGAGACGTTGAGCCCCACCCCTCGGTGGGCGTGGTCTCAAGTATGGAAGCTAGATTGAGAGAAGCAGAGATTTGGAGAAGGAGATTTGAGAAGCAGTTCTGATGCTGGAGTGAGCCGTTCGCCCGATAGTCTACAGCTGCCTTGTGGAGAGACGCAACGCATAGAAAGCCTCATGGTTTACAGCTGAACTCGTGAAGGAAACAAGCTAAGCCCGAAGAGAAACGCAGACCCGGGAACAAAGGAATCCAGAAGCCTGAACCCTGGAGACGTCGGCAGCCATCTTGCTCCAGGACATGGACTTTGGTATGGGAAGAAATTTATGCTTTGTGGCCTGGTAACTGTAAGCTTCTACCCCAAATAAATACCCTTTATAAAGACCGACCAATCTTTGGTACATTTCAAAAGGCACGCCTTTGGCTGACCAAAACATTCTCCTAGAAAACTATAAACTCTAAAAGCTAAAATATACAAAAGAAACACAAAAGCCATACTTACAGAGTTAGCTTTCTTGGGCCTTTTTGTTCCTCTCTTGCCTGAAAAATCTATCTCAGGAATAAGTATTTTATAAAATTCAGTTCCTATAAAGCTGCAAGTAGCCATGTAAGTCATCTAATAAATTATTAAATTATCAAGCCATTTCCCAAGTTTCAAATCCGATTAAGATACCTTTCCTAAACAAACTCCTAAACCCAAAAACAATTACACTAATTTGCTAAACCCTAAGCAAATACTCTTCCTCAATCAGTTTCCACATGAAAAAAAATTTTTGAAACTGAATAAACATAAAAATAAAACTACACTTGAACTAACCTTAAATTTTAGGTTCATTTTTTATAAATAACTGCAGAGAGAAAAGCACTGTTCTGAAAAATCAAAAAGGCTAATATCTCTGATTTTAAGCTTAATTTATTATTGCATTCTTTTTTATTAGATTAACGAATTAAAATAATAATACAGGCTTTAAATGCCAATAATAAAGGAGTCAAGCAATCTGGGTAATATGATGTAACAGAATGAGCAGGCATATAACTGCAGTTTTGGAATCAATGCTTTACTTGCTTCAGAAAAAAACAGTTCTGGGTTCAAATTCCAACTCTTTTGGGTTTAAATTCCAACTCTTCCAACTAATTGAGAGATAAAAGTCATAATAATACCTATCTCACAGAGTATTGGTAAGAATTAAATATGATAGTATCTGTGAAATTTCTAGCACTGTACCTGGATAGAGCAGGTATATACTGAACATTAGCTATGAAATTATTGGCAAGAAAGGTCTCTTTCTCTGAGTTTGTTTTCTCCAATCTAAAGTGGTAATGATGAAACTTGCTCATCCTGTCTCATAGGATTGCTGTGAAGCTCTAATGAGATAATACAAATGAAAGGCAGTCTCATGGAAAAAGAACACTGGACAATTCACAAACCTCTCTGAGCCTCATTTTCTTCAAATAAATTAAAGGTCATAACAATCTACATCTCACGAGGTATTTATATTAATTAAAAATAAACGAGCCAATGAATATGAAAATATCTAAAAGATGCTGAATGGATACAAAATTTTAATAATGCATTACTAAAATAAATAGTAAATGTCAACTGTTCTAACACACCTTCTCTTCTGCTTCCTCTTGAGGTTGTGAGATAAATAGCAGGTTGACTAATAACATACTGTGCAAGGGACACAAATGCCTAAAGGGGACAGCCAGAAGGTGTTCAAGAAGTAGCTTACTTCTTAATTACTCTATAAGGAAAACAATGGCAGTTGTGACAATAATGTGATCTTTAGCTGAGGTTTTGGGGATTAATAGGGAAACAAGACAAACTAGCGCATGCAATCCCATCCAAAGGGGCATTGCTACTATAGCTGAAAGCTATAAGGGAATAAATAAAGGCCCAGTGTGCCAGATATATATTTAGAGTATCTAGAAATTTAGGTTTTAGGTGTAATTTCTCTTTTGTAAAATATTTACTCAAAACTTTTTTTTGGATACTGTGTAAGCCAAACAAAACATGTGTGAGCCAGATGTAGCCAATACTTTACAATCTCTGTATTAAAGAAACAGGGTTAAATTCCTTGAGGGTAGGGGACCTTGTAGGTTTTGCTTACCACAGCACACAGCAGTGTTCTGCCACACTAAGTGCCTAGTATTTTTTGAACAAACTAATGAAGCAACAGACTAGAGAAAACACCAAGGAGCAGGTGAACAGCCAATGGACAAAGAAAATGCCCCAACGTCAAGGGGTTGCTGTTGCTAGTGCCTTGGGCATTTTGCTGTCTTGGTGACCCAGCTGAGCTCATTTTTAAGTGAACTGCCTTCTTTATCCAGGAAATACATATTAGCCAATCAACTAGAGGGCACTGCATATATGCTGTTGGCCAACAAATGCGTATATGTTTAGTATGTATGCGTAAAGTGTTAAAAATATGTGTGCATAGGAAAGCTATTAAAATGTTCACTCCTGAGATAATAAAGCAAAGTGTAAAATGCAGAGAACAGAAACAAGCAAGAAGCTAAGAACTAGTAGCTCTATCAACAATCATGTAACATTAACAACTGAGAGTTCTTTCTTGATTCCCTTTCACTCTGCTACTAAATCACTAAAATAACTAATAGCTGGATCCTGGAGAATCTACATAATGTGACCTCACGTAATGCCACCTGGAAATCAAGAAAGAGCAAGCATGAAATGGAGTTTTAAAACAATTGTTTTAAGGAAGGGGTGAAAAACACTGATTTTGAAAGTTGTTTACTTCTCTTCAGTGAGCCTGGTCAGTCTACCAATCCTTAAGTTACCTGGGAAGATGGTAGGATCCTGGGGCAGCCAGAAATACCTGAGTGTTTCCCACTGGGATATGGAAGAAGGTTGTTCTCACTAACACAGAAAACACTGGAAAGGAGAGCTGAGCTGAAGGGACTCTCCCTATACCCAAGAACAGAAAAACTAAAAAATATTATTTTTAATTTAATATGTTGGTGTGTGTTTGGGGGGGCAGGGGAATCACTAAAACTAAAGTTGTCTAGAATAAAACACAGAAATGATGAGTGAAAACATAAGATGTAGGACAAGTCCAGAAGCTCTATATTGTTATTACAGGAGTCACAAGAAGGAAAAAAGGTACATAGAGAAAAAATAATCAAAGAAATACTAGAAGAAAACTATCCCTGAGTTAAACAAAGACTTCAGTTTTCAGACTGAAAGGACTGATCAAGTCCCAAGCATTAATTAAGAGGAGTAGGGTGGGAAAACAAGAAAGCACTTAAATATGCATGCATGAGGTGGGGTGGGGGTGGGGATTTCTGGTCTTAAAAGACAAAATAATCTTGTAAGCTTCCACATGGAAATAACAGGTAACTTAAAATAGGAAAACAATGAGACTAAACCAGACTTCTCATCTACAATATTGGGTGTTAGAAAAAAGAAGAATTTTACGGACTTAAAAAAACAAAAGGACTGAAATAAAAATATTCTATACAAGACAGTATTAATATGCAAAGCCAAATGAAAAACATGAAAACCTTTCCTGGGAAATATAAGTAAACAAAACAGTTTAATGAGAGAAATTTAAATGATCACTTTCTGTAGAAGACATAGTTGCCTAAGTATAATCCCCCAAAAACTCATGAGGCCCAGACACTCTCACAGGGAATTACAATAAACTTTTAAAGTATAAATGATTTGAAATGAATGTTATTTTATATATAGTTCTAGAACATAGAGACGAGGAAATCTAAATTTTTTTTTCTGAAGCAAGTAAAACATTGATTCCAAGACTCAACAAAGATTATCCCCAAAACTAGTCCAACCTCACTTTTAACCACCAAAGCAAAAATCCTTAATAAAATACTATAAACAGATCCCAGAAAAAAATAATTAAAAATAGTGAAACACCAGAAGTGTTCCCACTGAAGTAAAAAGCTAAAAATATCAACTACTACCATTAATTAACATTGTCCTGGAAATACAAGCAAATGAAATTCAAGATATAAAAATTGGAAAGTCGGGGCTAAAATTATAACTATTTGCACATGATGTGAATTATATACTTGGAAAATCAAAGACAATAAAAATTTATCACCAAAAAAAAAGACAGTTCAATGAGATGTTCGTACATTACCAACACAAGAAATCAAAGGCCATCACACAAACAACAATCCATTCGAAGAACAATACAAAGGATAAAATACCTAGGAATAAACTAATCAAGACATATATAATGCTCTATTATAAGGAAACTTTAAAACATACTGAAGGAGATAAAAGAAAAATTTAACAAATGCGAAGGCAAACCACATTCTTGGGCAGGAAGTCCTAATACCAAAGATGCCAATTTCCCAAATGTAACCTGTAAATGTAAAGTGATCTTTATTAAAATACCAACAGAATTTTTATTTTAAAAGTAGACAAATTAACCCTAAAGTTCAGAAAAAAGTAATCAAGCATGACTAACCAGAAATACTTATAAAAAGAAGAAAACTGAAGGAAGAAGAGAGTCTAGCTGTCAAAACATAGTATAAGGCTACATTAATTAAAACAGCAGGACACTGGATCAAGACTAACTGATCAGATCAATGGAATATAAAAAGAAGTCCAGAAATAGACCCAAACACATATAGGAATTTGGTGTATATAAGACTGCATTTCAAATAATGAGAACATATTAAAAATTTTTGTTCTCATGAAAATAAAAATTACATTAAAATACCTTTTTTATTTGTAAGATTTGCAAAAATCAAAAAAGTTATAATCCATTTTTCTGGCACTCTCATACGCTGCAGGTGGGAATTAAATGGGTACAGAATCTTTGAACAGGAATCTGGCAAATAAATTTTCAAAACTACAAATGTACATATATTCCTGGCCAAGCAAGGCTACTTCAAGACATTCATCCCACAGATATACTCATACACACACAAAATACCAGGAACAACTTAAATGCCCATCAACAAGAGACTGGTTAATAAATTATTGTCTACCGACCTATGAAATATACGTTAAATGTAAGAAGAAAGAAGAAGCTCATTTGGAATAGTTAACAACATATATCATGAAAAAAATTCAAGGTTCAGAACTGTGTACAGCATGGTATCACTGTATAGTAAGTATCTGCAGGAAAAATATATGTATGTATTTGCTTGCAAAAGCATTAAATTATCTCTGGAAGGATTCACAAGAAACTGGTAGTATTGGCTACCATGGAAAGGGTGCCTGAAGGACTAAGGTAAATGTGAGATTTTTCACTGGACATTCTTTGTACCTCTTTGCTTTTGATCTATGCAAGTGTATTAGCAATTCAAAAATAAAACGAAAATTAATTAAAAGAAAAGAAAGGGATGAGTAAAGACAGTAGACAAATGCAAATAAAAAGACATCATTGTTAGAAGACAATTGTCCACGAGTGTCTCATGTTTCTGCATGTATTGCAAGCAGAGAACAGCCTGCTTTTGCCTTTGTTCAGGACTCTCTTTCCAAGGATGTTAGTTTACATAGTGAATAGTCTTCTAAGACAGTGTCCGCTCCAGAGGAAAGGGGAAAGACATGCTTACTTTCCATGATAAAAGATCCAGGTTCCCTAATCTCAGGCTACCTCTTTTGTAACACAACTCATTGAGTGTGCAAGTATCACATGGCCCTCTTCACATTACTGTGTGAACTGGGACTTGAAATTGGCATTAGAAAATGCCATTGCTAATGAGTAATAAGGTCCTTTGTCTCAGACTCAGGAGCCTTATGTCTTCTGCCAGAATCCATGAAACTGTGGCAAGCTAACTTGTTAAGAGAACACACAGGGTAAAATCTCAGACCCTTCACAGTTTTCAATGAGCATAAGTCAAAGTAGTATTAGGTAAAGCAGAATATAAGACTAACGCCTAAATGGGACATAGGAGAATATGTAATAACACAAAAAGAGTCAACCTGACAAAGAAAAATAAATCATAAATATTTGTGCAAATAACACAGCCGTAAAATATGTAAAGCCAAAAATAAAAATGGCTCCAAGGCAAATATCACCAAAAGCAATTTAAGAGACTTTAAACATGAGGGAAAAAATTGATAAAACCACATTTCCAGTGGTGATATTTTAACAAACGTAAGCAAACATTCAGAGTATTTCCATAATAAAATCAAACTCAATTTTTTGGAAAAACCTATATACATATGTATGAAAAAAATAAGCAATTTTTTTCATTCTACAGAAAACATGCAATCTTCTCTTACAGTCATGAACTACTGACAGAACTCAAAATAATGTACTAAGAAAATAATGTACAAAGAAAACATCAATAAATTTCAAAAACTTAAGATATAGGCAGTATTCTCTAATATCTAATATAAAGATCAAAATAACTTTTCATTATGCATTCCCCTCACCTCCCAAAATTTATCTTTGAAATTAAGAAGCATGTTTTTCTAGACAACCCCTGAATTATGAGGAAAGCGAAAATTGAAAACAAGAAGTTATCTAGAAATTAACAAAAAATTTCATATTAAAACCTAGGCATAGCTAAAGCTATCACAAGAGAAATATTTATATTCCTAAAATACTTTTATTAAAATTGAAGCTCAGAAAGAAATAAACCAAGAAACCAACTTTAAAGTGACTCCTCTGATGATAATTAAATAATACCCTTTTAGCTAGCCTAATTAAGGTACAAAAGGACCAAAACAAAAACATACACAGCATTAGAATGAAAAAAGACAATATTACCAAAGATATTGAAAAGAGTAATACAATTATAAGAAAATGCTACATGCAATGTTTTGGCTAATTAGGAAATTTAAATGAAAAAGATTGTTTTCTAGCAAAATATAAATTTCCAAAATTGACTCAGGAAGTAATAGAAATGATTGATCAAGACTGTCAAAGACCCACCCTTCAAGAGTAGATGGTTTTATAGCTGCGTTCTTTATGACATGAGAAGAACAAGTATTTCTTGGGTTATTCAAATTATTCCAGAACAGAGACAAGATAGAAAGTTATCCAATTCATTTTACTAGCAATATTTTTTAAAAGTAATACCCCTTGATCAGTTAAGTTCAGCAACATTAGAAATCAACATATCAGAATATTAGAAAATCTATCAATTTACCAACAAATAAAAATGTGGAAAACATTTAATAAAATTAAGCTGCTTTTTACTTTAAGAAAAAGAGAAAGAGAAAAAAATAACATATATACAATAAAGGTGATTTATCAAAACTCAAAATAAGCATCTATAAAACAGTGAAACACTAAAGACAGGAACAATATTAGCATACACTTGGAACATTATTACTCTACATTATTTTTAAGCTTCAAAGTAACTCAGGAAGACAAAGAAACAAACATGTACATAAACACCTGAAAAACATTATCTTCATTTGCAAAGAACAGTTACATAGCTAGAAAATCCAAAGACTCGCCTAAAACCAATAGTTTCTCTTTATACCATACCAGCAAAACCAGTCTGAAGTTAAAATGGAAAAAACAAATACCCTTCACATCAGTAACAAAACCATAAAACACTTAAAAGGACTTAGCAAATTCAACACTAAAAATATAGGTTCTCTATAAATAAAAAAAAAAAAGTAAAGCCAAATCAAATTCCTTATAAGAGGACTGAAAGTCTAAATAAACAGTATTGAATAAAAAATAGAGTGTACATCTTCATGATTTTCTAAATGACCTACGTTTCCCTGCTACTCAAGAGTGAATGACTTAATAAAGGGTAAATCATATAGAGTACAGCTGACTCTTTACATTAATGGATAATAATCTACTTTATATTCACTCATTGTGCACTCTACATATTATAATAAACTATCTGAAATTAGAAAGTTTGACATGGTAATAGGAGCCCTCACTATAAAAATTCCACAAAACCTAATAAAATTAACTCATATTTTTCCTCTAAAATCTGGGTAAGAGAAAATTACAAAATCTTATGCCCTGGGGCTTACAACAGCAACTTTCATTCCCCTAAATTCCTTATCATCCACTATTGTAATACTGACAGTAAAATAAGATCATGCACGTACCACAGAATGTTTTGGTGTATGCTGGTGATATGTAAAATCAGAGGCACATATGGCATATTAGAAAATTTGGGGGATGGGGGATTCTTTTATATTCCAACAAATGGGATTATTATAATTTTAAAAGAAGAATTCAAAGAAATGTCTGCTTTATCTCTTATGATTAGTCCCTTCATTAAGCTTTCACTTTTCTTAGTAATTTATTTATTCATTCAATCATTGATATGAATAAATAAATTCATAGCAATGATTCAGTATGTACTGAGATAAATTTATATTTTGGGCCCTATCTGATACCACAAGATATTTTGTTCCTCATATGGTTCTAACTGTGGTCACTGGGAGCTCTTTCACATTGGCCTGGGTGTCCCTATGACACACTCTCTTCCTTTAGTTGTTTGAGCACCTCCTTGCTTTCTGAACACTACAAGGTGCTCCAGGCTCATCTTGATTTTCCCTGCCCCAATCCTAGACTTAGTCTTTTCTCCAAGGAGCCCTGCTTCCTTTTAAACTGAAGAACAGTACTAAGAAACCAAGATCTGAGGATGCGTTTATCAATTGCAATCAATGTGCCACACTAATGAAAGATGTTGTTTATGTGGAAGGGTGTGGAAGTTGTGGGGAGTGGGGCATATGGGAATCCCTATATTTTTGATGTAAATTTGTATAATCTAAATATCTTTAAAAGAATAAAAATATTTTTTAAAAAAGAAACCAAGATCTGGGTGCTAGGTGCCACAGATTTTTCAGTTATATTTAGAAGGCAAATGAACGAGATTATCTAAATAGTTTTCTCAATTATTTCTTTTATTGTAATAGTACCTTAGATACACTATAAAAATGTTAATTGTTTTAATATTTTTTATTTTTGTTTTTTAAAATTATTATTTTGTTATTTTTGTTTTTTTTTTTTGGCTTTGTTTTTGGGGAGGTTTTAGATCACAGAAGGGTCACGACTGTGGCAGGGGAGGATCACTGGTGCAGGGTGTTCATGATGGGGGGATATGTTGGAAGGGGTGCACCTGGGGCATGCCCCTATGGCATATAAATATGTTCAAATGGTCATGGGGCATTGTCTTGGTTTGTGGAGACCCACATAATAACCGAAAAAATAATGAAATCCCATCCCGGGAAATCCTGCTACATTCTCTAATAGAACGGCAAGAATCCATCAAGTACAGAGGCAGTGTCTAGTGAAGGAGGACATACCACTGGCCCTTGAATATTGATGGCTGTACTTATGAAGCTTTTCTTGTGAAACTGAAACTTAACCTAGTATTAG
>PVKH010038734.1:0-11293 GCA_004027955.1 Chaetophractus vellerosus | reverse complement strand
TGCAAAGGGTCAGCTTCAGCAATGGGAATTAATATTTTTTATTTTTATTTTTTTTAAAGATTTATTTTTTATTTATTATATCCCCCCCCCTTCTGCTTGGTCTTGCTGTGTGTCCATTCCTGTGTTCCTCTCTGTCTGCTTTGTCTCCCCCCGTTGTGGCGACGCGCCGAGACCGGTCACCGCGCAGGCGGCTTTCCCCGCTTGTGGGCGGCTTCTGCTTCCATTCATGGCCGGCTCTGCTTCAGTTCGCGGGTGGCTGGCTGCGCTCCGTTCGCGGGCGACCTGCCCTGCCCGTGGTGGCTTTGCCCTGTCTGTGGCAGCTTTTTGCCCTGCCCACGGTGGCTCTGCCCGCCCATTGCGGCTTGCCCTTCTCAAGGCCGTCTGCCCACTAGGAGAGGTCCCCGGGAACCGAACCTGGGGCCTCCCATGTGGTATACCAGCGCCCTATCCACTGGGCTATACGGCCGGCCCCAGCAATGGGAATTTAAAGGCTCATAGTTTTGAGGCTAGGAAAAAAGTCCAGATCAAGGTGTGGAAGCCTGCTATTATCTATGAATTCCAAAAAGAACTATAGTTTATGTTTATAAACTGGCCTGTTCCTCTGGCATAGTAGCCCTTTGTGCTAGATTCAGCTGAGACATCGGATTAAACTGTTACATTTAGGGCGTTGATCCAACCACATCATTACAGTGTGTTAAGCATGGAGTTCCAGCCCCTTTGGGCTGATAGAACAGGCTGTCAGATGGAAGCTGACACACACAAGGAGCTGCGCAGGAAGAGGGCATGTTCCATAGACACGGCCCTGGGAAGAGAGAGAGCCTGATAGTCTACAGCTGACCTAGTGGAGAGAGCAGAGCAGCGGAGCCCAGAAAGAAATGAGCCCTGGGGAGAATGTCAAACCTTAAGCCAGCCTACACCTGAGATGTGAAGAACCTGGGACCACGGAACCTTAAGGGGAAGGAGGAAGGCTGAACCCTCGCAGATATCGCCCACCATCTTACCTCAACACGTGGCAACAGACTTTATCTCTTATAGGAACCTTGAGTTGGGCTCTTTAGGGCCTTGGGCTTCTACGCCAAATAAATATCCTTTATAAAACCCAACAGATTTCTGTTACTTTGCATCAGAACCCCTTTGGCTGACTAATACACAAGGTGTCTTTGATGCAATGCTTTCTTGCCAAAGACTGACATTCTGGGGCTGGCTGCAGACGACCCTTGGTCCTTAGCTTGCCACATGGCAAGGCATGTAGTGGCGCCTCTGGTCTCTCCCTTCTCTTCTGGGTCCCACTGATGTTCATCTTCCGCCGGCTCCCTCTGTGGCTTTCTCTCCCTATGTCTGGCTTTCATTACACTTAAAACTGACTCCAGTAACAGGATTAAGACCCATACCTTAACTGATTAACTGAAGGAGCGTCACCAAAAAGCCCTACCATGGGTTCATGCCCACACGCACACAGACACACGTGCACAGACGCAGAGACTTGCTTGTGTCCTCAGACACACACACACACGTGCACAAGCAGGCAAAGTGAGGACTGTTTTAGAAATCTCCATTCCTTGTTTTTTTATTCCTAATTATTTCGTTCAGTTTTAGTGAGTGTGGGGTGTAACTTGTGATATGTCCTGATCACTTCAAATATTACTGAGTCCTAATGGGAATTACTTTTGAGCAGAATCAAATAGAACCAAGAATCTTCAACAATATGTGCCACACTGGAACCAGCATCTAACCAGGAAGGTTCTTTTCTGCATAGCAGAGGCTTAGTATTGCTTGCTCAAATTCCCAAGAATTTTTCATGCATTCTAAAGAATGCAGGGCCTAATAAATAATATTTGATGCTTTCCCAACTTGAGTTCTGAACCATTTGTCAAATAAGAAAAAGATTAGAGACAGACAAAGAGTAAAGTATCATATTGATTGCTGCCAAAGGCTAGGTTGCAGGGCCTAACAGAGGTATGCCCTGCAACCACAGCTTCCTAATGTCAAACACCAGGATTCCACGGACCTTTCCCACATGATAGCCCCAGTCCTGCGCGCTGCAGAAAGCCCCCTCCCCAACTCCAAATGACGGGTATGAGGGAGCAGCACCGAAGCTGTGTTATTTAATTATTTACTAGATGCTGTGTTATTTTTTTTTTTTTTGAGCTGAAGGGAGGGTGAGAAAGACTGAGCTACTTGTGAACTATTTATTGCCCAAACTGGACTCTAGAGTCGATCGCCCTCCATCCCTGGGAGAACCCAGCTGTTTACGGGCAGGTGGATCCGACTACATAAAACGAAATGTCATGTGTGGTAAAAATGTGTTGCCCTTTAACAGGAAATTGTCTTTTGAGTTTTAAGGGTACTAACCCCAAACCAGGAAAGGATGGAGGATCCTCTTGCAGGGGCAGCCCTCATTGCACGTCCTTCCTGCTCACCGTTTGACACAGGAAGAGGAGAAATTCAGGACAGCCGAGTGAGCCTCAAGCACCAAATAGAACCACTCTTTTGGGATTTGCATGATTGGAGAGAGCAGCTGCTATGTTATCCTACATTGGTGTCAAAACATGGATTCAAGGGGAATCTAGAAGGCTTTTCTTTGTATAATTCTCCTAAGGGGGACTCATAGCTAACATTTCCCTAAGCGTGATGTAAAGGGGAAAGAGAATGTTTCCTTCAATCAAAACTGAATTAAAAGTAGTGGATTCTAGATCTTTCTAGACATACCTTTCTAATACTTTAAAGGATCTGCCATTTTCCTTCATGAGGTTTAACCAGAGCATTTCTTCTTAGACTCGAACCTATCACTTTACTCTTTTGCCTGGGTCATTAGAGTGAACAAATGGTCATTTTCCTTATTACATCAAAAAATATTTTGCTGGTCTGCCACGCATCCCTGTGGACCTCATTTCCTGTGTTCATATCATCCTTTACTATACTTTCTGCTATTCTAACAGGCCTTTCAGACTTTATTAAAGGGTTTTGGTGAAATACCATATTTAGAAACAGAATTTTATTTGCCCAGGCTTCACATGGCTATTTCATTTTGTTGTTGTTTTTGTTCAGTGTCACACTTGAACAGACTTTTATCAAACCGTGAAAATGCTGTGGACAGCAAAGTGAACGATAGAGACACCCTAAACCCAGAAATGAAGGTGAAGATTTCAGAAACCAACAGAGAACTCTCCAATTTATCCTGGTTTCTGTTGTCCCAAATCTGTATGGTTGTACTAAATGGATATCTCCCCACGATCGTGTTAAGAAATATGACAGCTGAAATTACAGCAAAATGCCATGTAGAAGGTGACTGGAAAATTGTAGTCATGTTCTTGGCCAAACTTTGTGTGAAGTGCAATTGTTTTATGGACCAAAACAAGAACAAATATATGAATACTCGATTCCAACTTTTGAAAAATATTAAAAGCAATGCCTTACATGAGAGAAAGTTATAATTAACCTACCTTTTGATTGTGTTAGAATAACTAGATAGCAGTGAAACTAGCTAAGGGTTTATGTAGTTTAAGTAACATAAAACCAGACTAACAAAAAGACTCTTGTCTAATTGGGAATTGGCCCCATCAGAAAAGAGAGAAGCTGAAAAATGGTCTAACACTCTCCAGCATTCCAGTTACATTTGAAGTATAGAAGGCCCTACTGAGTGCACAAGTTGGCTTGTCAGTGCCATGGTTAAATGTTCAGGAATTGTCAAACCAGTTGATGTCACTTTGGCAGCTTGAAATTGGTCAGGGTTGAACTTTTTACAGCATGGGGATCACCAATCAGGACCTTTTCTTTTTTCTTTCGGAACACTGGTGGTTAAATATTTGCCAGTGAAAGCAAATATTTGAAGAGAAAGCATCCTAAGGTAATTATCATATTCAATTACTATATGCACAATATTAAATCCCTAAACTATATCAACCACACTCAATAGCTCATATATATGTAGCTTTTTTTCCTCTGTCTTTCCTTTATTCATCATAAAATTGTGTGTCCACTGCACGCAGAGCCCAAAAAGCTAGGCTGGACCAGATACGGTTGGATCAAGCTGCCCTCGGACAACGAGCGAGCCCCTCTCCTGCCCCTTCTTCCAGAGTCTGGAACGGTCAAATTCCGGCTCCCACCCTCCTCCCAGGTCCAAGACCCCTGCCCCGCCCAAGCCCCAGGCTTAAAAGGGAATATTGGGTTTATCCTCAGTATAAGAGCTAAACATTTAACCAAAAGGCAGTGTTAAATCATATAGGAATACAATTATAAAACTCTCTAAATGCGTTAGCACCAGTTGACTGAGCTGAGGGAGGATGACTGGTACCCAGGGGGAGTCTAAATAACACGCCGTGGAAATGTAACAAGACTTTCCTTGCACCCCTCCCACAAGGAGGATGAGAACGTGAACCACAAATACACCAGCAGATAAAGCTGCTTGGTTTGCAGTCGTATACTGAACAATGCTGAATGTTTTATCTGGATTGTATCTTACATGTGATCTGTTTGTGAAGTATAAAGAGTACAGAGCTATCAATCCATAAGAATATTAGCACAGAACAAACATGGCAGTGTTGACACTCTTAGATCAAGTCGCTTTCTAACTACAGGTCATTGGAATTATGCAGAAATATTTTACATAATAATATTTCAAAGAAAACAAGAACATATTTGAAGAATTTATAACCTGAACATATTACCTTCATTTTAAATAAGTGACTAGAAAAATAAAATGCTGTCATTTTAGTAATCTCAACTAAACTGCTACATAAAGGAAGACTATTCACAGAAATAAAATAGCTATCTAACTGAGAAAATGTTCTAAAAGAGTGCTGTTTGATTCCTTTTTAAAGTCATACTCTTAGGAAGAAATGCATCTATTAATAGAATGAATTTATCTCCAAGGAGAAAAAAAATTGCATGAGCAATGTACAGTTTAAATTAGTCCATTAAAGATCCATTGTTAGGCGCTTCATAACAATTGATATAAACTATCAATTTATATTAGTTTATATCAATATTATGTGTGTGTATAATATTTTATGAGTGGCCATTCAACTAGCACTTCTCACTGTGGTTTAATGAAATTATCTTATTTCTATGAAATAAAAATAAAGTAATACTTGGAAAAGATTAAGCAATATGGAAAAGCATGAGGAAAAGAGTAAAAATTCCTAAGTCTCTTTGTTTGGAGATTATAGTGATCAAGTTTTAATGAATCTCTTTATGAACATGTATAGAAACACCCATGCACACATGTACTTTTAAATAATTTGGCTATCATATGTACTTAAATCATGGATTCTTTCTGTCTTTTTCTATTTTTATTATCATTCCCTCCCCCCTCCCAACCAAGAAGCTGGTGATGGTAACATGCTCCTTCCATAGCTTTCCCTTTGATCATGTACATGACACATCACACGTATAGCAAGAATATACATACATGCATAGCATCCTCTAATCACAGTCTGCTCTGCAAAAGTGTATTTTCAAATTCTCCTGTGTCTCTTCCTTTTTCCATTTAGAAATGCATCAAGGAAATGCATCCTGTTCAACAGCAAATATTTAACTCTTTTAAAGCTCTGCATGATACATAATTCATGTATAGATGTACTAAGCTTTCCTTAGCTATTCTCTCAGATAACAGTAGTCACATTTTTCAAGGTTTTGTTTTCAAGGCCCTTACATTCTGCTGCTTATGCTTATACTGAATATAATCTCAAGAGTGAATTTTTGGAGCATGAGATCTTACCATATATTTTATGCCAAAGGACTAACATTTCCATATGTTATTTCTGAGATTATCCTTTTCCCCTGAAATCCCAGTTGCATTATCATAAAACAATATTTCCCATATTCATTTAAAGTAATTTAACACCATGAGAGTAGGAAATTAATGACTTTATGTATTGTATAGAGCCACCTAACAAATTGTATGGTCAATTCCAATAGTTTTTAAGAGATCTTCTTTTTATTTATTTATTTGTTTGTTTATTTATTTATTTATTTATTTATATATTCCCCCCCCCCCTTTGCTGCTTGTGCTTGCTGTGTTCATTTGCTTTGCATTTTTCTGTGTCTGCTTGTCTCCCCCTGTTGCGGCATCCCGCTGAGTCAGCTCAGCGCATGGCGGCTTGCCTTCTCCAGGAGGCCCTGGGAACCGAACCCAGGGACACCCATGTGGTAAACCAGAGCCCAACCAATTGAGCCACAGCTGGTTCCCGTTAAGAGATCTTCTTAGCTTTCATGGTTTTACAGTGACGCAACCAGCAGAAAGAAAAAAAAAGCATATTTTTCTGATCACATACTGATTGCTTTATCTTGTGTTAACTCATTTGCTGGCACCTCAAAAATATGTTGCATAATAATGATGAAAGTGCACATTCTATTTTCTTCTTGATTTAATGAGAGTGACTTCAAGAAGCCTTACTTTTTTGATGGACAGTTGCTTTTGGTTTTACCTAAATAGTATTTGCCATGTTTAACAGTCTATTCTATTAGACTTTCATTTTCTTTTAGAACTTCTGCTTGATTTCATGAAATTCCTATTGAATATATATTGATATGAATCTAGATTTTTATAGTTTTTTAATGATTTTTGGTGCTAATTTTCCATTAAACAGTCCATGCAATTCTAAAATCAAGCATTTTGGTCATAGTTGACTATTTTCCTTATTTAATGCTAGATTCTACTTGCTAATATTTTATGTATCTAATCTGTTTCTAAATTGCTAAGTGAGACTGATCTATGCATTTCTGTATCCCTGCAATCTGCATAAGCTTTAGTACCGATGTTAGAACAGGTTTATAAAATGAATTGAAAAGATTTCCATCTTTTTTCTGAAGCCCCAGATCCTTTAAATAACACGTTCACCTTGGGAGTTTGAATAATTTTACTGAGCATTTCCACTTCACCAGTGATTACCTTCCCTTTTCCATTTCATATATCACACAATAAAATCAAAACCTTCTTCATCTCTACGTTTCCCTAATAAAATGAGATGTTTACAGTGTTTTACAGCCTCCTCAAGTCTTCATCCAGGTGATAAATTTCAGAGTTTTTTTTTTTTTTACTTCCTCAGCTCAAATCCTTGGTTTTGTACCTTTAGTTCTACACCATAATTAAACATTCCCCTTGACTCTTCTATTTGAAAAATACATATTTAATGCTATATACATATAAACATATCTTTGGTTACTCTATTATCATGTTTACATTTTACTATATAAACACACATATTTTGTCCACCATTTCTTTCCTTCTTTATCATTCCCTATTTCTGTGTTTCTATTCCAGTTGAATTGCCATTTTGTTAAATTCTTTCATAATCATTTCCTCAGAAGCAGTTCATGGCAATATGTTCTCTGGATTCTTAAATATCTATAAATATCCTTCACTATGAAAGTGAATGATACATAGGCAACATGTGAGTCTTTTTCTTTTGGGAGTCTATAAAAATAGCCTAAAGTCTTCTGCCTTCCAGGTTTGGAGATGCAAAACCTGGTGCCATTCTGATCAAATTTTTCTACAATTAAATTTTTCATACTATCTAGTAGCCAGCCAGATGGTTTTGCTTCATCTTTGTAGCCCATGATTCTTACCAGGGTATGTCCAGGTATATGTATCTTCTTTATACTTGTCTATACCTCCAGAAACAATTTCAGCTAATGACTCCAGTCTTCAGCTCAGATTTGTCTTCTATTATTTTGTCGAGTTATTGCCTTTCTTCTCTTACTTTTTAAAGTTAACAAGTGTTTTGAGAGCATCGGTTTTCATTAGCAGTTTGCTGCCCTTACATTTTGTCTGCCTGTTGGTGTGTCACTGTGTCCTCTCTAGGAGTTCTGTTTGGTTAGGCGCTGGCAGCTCTGGATGTGGTGCTTGTTCCTGTTTCTGCAGTCCGCTGAATCCACCTAGGAATGCTGTCCTTGCCCTTTCCCCAGGAATGCTTCCGTTCACCCAGGGAGCTCAGCTGAAGCTGCTGATCTTCAGCACGAAGCAGCAAGCCCATGGGCGTAAGGAGGCAAAGCAGCCTCTGCCCCTGCTCCAGGCCCTAACCGGCTGGAGCATTTTCGACCCTGGTTAGGCACCAGGAAGGAGCAGCTCAGCTTCCCCAACTCCTCGGCTGCAGTGACCAACACTCTCTCAGCCTCAGGTATAAGAACTCCTCACTCTAATTCTCCAGGGACCCGCAGGAACTTAGAAGCTCAAGAGTTCCGGGGGTCTTCCCAACCCGAACGCAAGCTCGGGCACAGCCCTCTTCCTGGGAGCCACACATAGATAAGGGCCAATCTCAGATTCTTGCATCAGCGACCTTGCCGTTGGATCCCAGGCTCTCAACCAGCCCAGAGTGTAAAAAAGCCCAGAAGGAGTCTCTTTTTCAATATTGGCCAAGAAAGATTGTGGGATTGTGTGTGGGCCTGTAGAGAGATGCAGGATGGTAGAGCCCTGTGGATACAAACAGGAAACTTGAAGGAATGGGTAGAAGCCCTACAGATGCTATGTGAAAGGAAAGGGCTTACTCAGGGCCATGACCATGCCAGCTCCCTCTGGAGAGGAGGAGTGAAGGGGAGAAATGCAGAATGTTCTCCAGGACTGTGCTCAGCTGAGTTGGCAAAGGCAGTGCTGTGATAGCAAGCCTACAACCAGGCTACCTGCTGTCCCAGGCCTCTGCCCCGACACCTTCTCCTCACCAATCATCAACAAATAGTGCTCAAGAACAGAATATTCTATTATCAAATGCTGATAATGGATCAAAAAGAAATCTGTAATGCATGAAGGCTGTTTTAGTTTGCCAAAGGGACGATGATGCAAAGTACCAGAAATGGGATGGCTTTAACAAAGCAGATTTATATTGCATAAAACCTTGACAGTTAGAAGGCCATGAAAAGTCCAAACTGAGATACCATCAGAGATGATTTCCCACCAAAGCCAACTACTATTGATCCCAGCAAGTTGCCATGAGGTGAAGCAAGATGGCTGCCAATCTCTGCCCAGGTTTCAGCCTTCCCCTCAGGACTCACCATCTCTTCTTGAGCTGCTCCATGGGCCCAGCCTCTTGGGGGTTTCATGCTAAATCCTCTTTCTCACATTGCAGAATCAAATATGCTGGCTCCCCTTTTATTCTGTCTATCCTTGTGAATCCATTTATGTCAGACCCAATGAGGGAGCAGGGACTCAACTTGAGTTACACCTCACTGGCATATCCAATCAAAAGCTCTAAAACAATCTTATCAAGTAATCTAATCAAAGGGCCCTCAACAAAATCTAGTGCAGAGTGTATCACACCCAGAGAAATATATTAGTTTACAAGCATAATCTTTTTCTTTTCTGGATTGACAAAATAATCTCAAACTGCAATACTATACCCTCTGAATCACAAAAAGACATACCTTTCCATATGTAAAATACATTCATAACATCACAACATTGCTAAAACTTTAAATGATTTCAATAGCTATGCTAAGGGGGCCAACTGTAGCTCAATTGGTAGGGTGCCGGTTTACCACATGGGAGGCCCCAGGTTCGGTTCCCGGGGCCTCCTTGAGCGGGCAGACAGCCTTGAGAAGGCAAGCTGGCATGGCAGGGCAAGCCGCCACAGGCAGGGCAAGCCCCCGCAGGCAGGACCAGCCACCTGCGAGCAGGCAAGGCTGCTCGGGAGCAGGCAAGGCTGCCGCACGGTGAGCTGACTCGGCGGGTCCCCGCAACGGGGGCGGGGAGACAAGCAGACACAGAAGAACACAAAAATCAACACTGCAAGAACAAGCAGAAAGGGGGGGGGGAATATATAATAAAATTTAAAAAGAAGAAAGAAAGTAAATAGCTATGCTAAGTACAAAATCACGTCAAATCAATTATAGGCATGCAGTTTGTCTTTCGGTAAAGTTCTCTCTGGTTGTACACCTGTGAAACTTACAATAAAGTTATCTGCTTCCAATATACAAAGAAGGCACAGGCATAAGATAAACATTTGCATTACTACAAGGAGAAATTGGGAGGGAAACAGTCATTGGTCCCCAACAGTACCAAAAACTTACAGGGCATATTCCATTAGATTTCAAAGTCCGAGAGTAATCCTTAAACTGATGATTTCTTCTTCTCCTTGGGGCCTTATGGGCACCCACACTTTCCTCAGGATTGCCCAATGGACATACATTTGGTTTCACCTTCTTCAATCACATGGGTGGTGAATGAGCTCTAGACCTCACCCTCTAAGAACCTTGGGGTGATGGTCACATTTTCCCTTATCTCTAGGGGACAGTCTCAAACCCCTTAGTACAGTGAGGGGTTGGCAACATTCTCCCTAATCTCTGGTGTACAGGCCCAATACCCTCAGAATAAAAGGGTAGTGACCTGATTCTCCCTAATCTATGGAACCAGGCCCACACCCCTCAGAGCAGTAGGGTGGCAACCTAACTCTCCCCAACCACCAGGGAATGCACAACAGCCTCTCTGTAGCCTGGGGTAGGCAAAATCTCCTTGAACAACAGGCTGGAACATCCACCCTCTTCAAATGCTGGGGAAAACTCACCCTCTCCATACACATGGGTGGGATCCCTCTCTTGGCTCAAGAAGGTGTCTTCATTCCAGACCTCAGCTTCCATGGTTTTCCTCACAGAACTCTTTGCCCTGCAGTTTCTCCCTTCCCTGTCCCTTTTAGTCTAAGCTAACAGTAGTTTCATTCATACAGATCTCACAAAAAGCCTGTTAATTTAACATGCAGGAAACACAGGTCCAAGCCATAAGAGAGTAAGACTTTCCAGAAGTCCTTATTGGATAACTGCGTTTCCAATCCTGACTTACAAGTTGAAAGTTTAGTTAAGTCTTCACATGGGCCACTATCCTCTGGGAGATTGTTTTCTAGACACTTGGAATTTCCAAAATCAGTCTCTGGTTTCTTTGAGCCCAGTAGTTCAATTCTAAGTTTATATCTTTCCTCTCACATTTCTATAATTTTCAAGGAGAAACCAGGCATCATTTTCCACATTTACTTTGGAAATCTCCTCAGCTAAATGTCCAAGCTTATCATTTTCAAATTCTGCTCTCCAATGGCCATACATTTGGTTCCACCCTCTTCAATGATATGGGTGGCAACTAAGCTCCAGACCTCACCCTCTAAAAATATTGGGGTGTGTTCTAGTCAGGGTTCTCTCGGGAAACAGAATCAACACGAGATCTCTGTTAAAAATATAAGATTTTATAAGAGTCTCTCACGTGACCGTGGGGATACACAAGTCCAGGTTCCGCTGGCAGGCTGCAAGCCAGGGGCTCCGATGAAAGACTGATGAAGGGTCCTCGATGAGTTTGCTCCAATGAAAGACTGATGAA
>PVKH010038733.1:0-11283 GCA_004027955.1 Chaetophractus vellerosus | reverse complement strand
CACCCACAGGCGGCGGGTAAAAAAGTCAAAAGCCCTCGAAGGCAAAGGCAAGCCCCCGCGAGCAAGGGCGAACCCCCAGGAGCAGGCGGGCCACTGTGCTGGTGAGCTGACTCAGCAGGTTGCCCCAGCAGGGGGAGACAAGCAGACACAGAGAAATGCAGAGAAAAATGAACACAGCAAGAACAAGCAAAAAGGGGGGGATGTATAATAAAATAAAAAAAAAATGTTCTGTACCTATCAAGGCAAATTGAATAATATTGATATTCAACTCTTCTATACTGTAACTGTTTTTGCCTACTTGTTTTATCAATTACTGGCAACTATACGTTAAAAACTCCAACTATGGTTGTTATATTGTGGTTAGGTTTTCCTTCATATATTTTCAATCTTTGTTATTAGGAAAATAAGCATTTGGGAGAATAATGTCTTCCTGATGAAATGACCTTGTAATCATGATGAAATGTACCTCTTTGTCTCTGAAAACATTGTCTTGAACTCTACGTTATCTGATGTCAGTAGAGTCAGGCGGCTCTATAGTTTGATCTTTTGATTGACATTTTTAAAAATCTTTTTTAACTTTCTCTTTTGAAATAATTTTAGAATCACAGGAGAACTGCAAAAGTAATAGGAGTTCTCCTATATCTTTCACTGACATAACCGTGGAATAAATATCAAAGCTAACAAATTGACAATGGTACAACACTGTTAACCAAGCTACAGAATTTATTTGGATTTTGCCAATTTTCCCGCTTATGTCTTTTTCTGTTCCTGGATCAATCTATAATCCCATGTTGCATCTACTGTCCTCCAGTCTGTGACAATTTGTCAGTCTTTCCTTGTCTTTGATAACTTTGACATTTTTGAAGAGTGCTGGTCAGTTATTTTGTGGTTCCTGATGTTTGCTCAGAAATGTGAGACATTTTTGGAAATGATTCTATAGAGGTGATGAGCCCTTCTCATACTCATCACACATATCCTTAGAGGTGAAGAGCATCACGTCAGGGGACACATGAGGCCAATGTGTCTCAATAATGACGACGATGTCCTTGATCTGTTAGTTAAGGTGCTGACTGCACGGTTACCCATTCTAAAGCTTTTTTTTCTCTTTATAATTAATAAATATTTCGGGGGAGGGCACGTTGAAAAAGCTAATATTCTGTTTCTCCTTAAACTTTCACTCATTAATTATAACATCAATCTGTGGATCTTGCCTGTGTCAATTATCACCATGGTGGCATAATGGGTATTTTATATTTACCTCATCGCTTTTATATTTAATAATTGGAATTCTTATCTAAGGAATAGCTGTTCTTCCCCCTCTCTCTTTCCTTCCTCCTTTCCTCCTGTCCTCCCTCCCTCCCCTCCCTTCCTTCCTTCCTCTTTATTCAGTATAAACCTACTTCTATTTTAAAGAGTATTTCTGTTGGGAATTCTTCAACAGCAACCACCCCTGCTCGCTCCATCCAAGCCCCATATATACAATAATCTTAATTAGATTTATTTATTTATCACCATCCTTCTCAGTGCTGGGGAGAGCTATAGATAGCACAGGGAGAGGGGTTAATGAATATCTTCCTTCCTCCTCTGCCTTGTTTGTCAAATAGAGGGAAGGGATGGTTTGAACTGGCCAACCTGAAACTTGGATACGGAATTGAGAGTGTGGTCAGCATGTTATCAAAATTGGGCACACACTTAAATCTTTAAACTTTAACTTCCCAAGTATGAAGCTGTTCCCTGTGCTAACCTATTCCCCTCTGCTGTAATGACTTCATAAGCCCCTGTTCCCGGAGAGGTGGCACAGTATCTCCTGACCAGCTGCCATCGGGTTCTGTGAGTATTAAAGGTGTGACTACTGCTGGCCTCCCGAGTGGATTCTTTGGGATATTGGAACACACAATCAACCTTCCTGGGCTTTGCCTCCTGAGTTACCCAGGGACTTATGCTATATTAACTTAATGTCATTTCCATAAAAATCACTGACATTAAAAGCGTCTTCATGTATATTTTTATGGCCTATCTCTTGAGACTGCATATAGCAAAGAGGGGCCTAAGACCAGGCTGTGATGAAAAGGATTAAACAAATCAACCAAGCTTATGTATTTTAGGATTTTATCGTTATATTGTGGATGTCCAAGAAGATTTTATGTAAACATCCTTCAGATAGTCTTCCTCAGTATCCTTTGTGGGAAATTGCTGCACCGTCCATTTTAAAGTCTGACTTTAATTATATAAAAAGATCCAAATAGTTATGCAGGGTTCCTCTCCATTCATTTGGAAATTCTCTTCTTAAATTTTAAAGTATTAAGGGTTGAAGCATTCAGAAGATATTTTTTTCATATACATACGCTCAAACATATATTCATGCTACATGCATAGGCACATAAATTTTCATATATTTTTTCATATATCTACCTGTATCCATATGCATCTTTCTGGGCTGGGTTGGAGAGTGGGTTGGGGAGTGAAAACTCCAGAATTATCCTAGAATTATCCTGTTATGAGATTATTATGCTAATTGCTATGCCAAATATGTAGGACTGATATTGAATTTTATTCAAAACTATTCTGTGGGTGTAGAAAGTCTGAAAACTTTCCAACAATAATGATCAAGTAAGGCCTTTCCACCAATATAATTTTTACTGGCATGTTGTACTATTTCCTTGGCTCTGCAAGTGAAGATGCCATGCTTGAAAAGATTAGATATAGCCATTAGGATTTGTGATGATGTGAAGGCACCAAGATAGATTCAATTATCAGTAAAAGCTTTATGGCAGTTCAAATTATTCTTTTGAAGTAAATTAAAATTGACATTATTCTACTCTTTGAATTAATGATACAAAACTTAACAGCTTTTAACCTTACTGTTCTGTCTGCTTAATACCATTGCTACAGTTAAAAATACTGCATCAGAACTCAGTATGTTTAAATAATATAAAAAGTGGCTTCCTTTACACCTTCTTAGACATTTTTAAGATCACACTTTAACTTGCTTGTTCTTGATGGACTGCCAAAGTTTTCTGTTAATAAGTTACATTTTCCTCAAAAGGTTTTATTCCCTATACTTTTTTTTTTCTTAATCTGGTTCATCAGAATCAACTCTTCCTTTGTAATTATAAACTTTATTTTCCCCAAAGTCTCCTGATCATTAGATTGATAATGTATTATAGATTTATGGTTTTAAAAACTCAGTATTAACAAGACAACCCCACCGAGAGATCAATTCTGTTATGTTCATTGAGGAGACTTTAACAGGAAATAATAGATTTGCTTTTTCCATGTAGATTAAAAAAATAATTTCAGTTGGAAGTCACAATATTAAAAGATGTTCTCAAGAACTAGGGGAACAAATAGATCCTTCTGTAATTTGGAGATAAATTGACAATATCTTTTTTCCTCCCCATGTCTGTCAAGTGGAGCACTTATTTACAGAAAGCAACAGTCTTGGACGTGTACATCCTCATTTCAGAAAAAGAAATCTCAATGAGATTGCTAAATTAAAAAGACTGGGTAACTTCCTTAGGTCTGTAAAACTAAAACAATTCTATCAATAGTGCAAGTTAAGGCCAAAATTTATAGGACTTTAAAAGTATCACAATTTAAATTTATCACTAACTTGCCTCTTTATCTCTTATTATGATCTCATAACAGATTATAGGACTAAATCAGTTTAATGTCACAGAATTTTGGATTCCAGGTAGTCTATGAAGCATTATTTTCCTTAAGGAGTGTGTTTTTTTACATGGATGTATAAGGATAAAAGACATTTATGTTGGCCAGATGAAGAACAATATGTAGAGAGTGTCTCTATGTCTGTGTCTCTGTCTCTTTCTCTCCACCTCCCCTCCTTACCACAGATAATCTCCAACTTAAAATTAGTTTTTATTCACAAATTTATTTTTAAGTCTGTTGTCAATAAGTTGAAATATATTTTCTTTTTTAAAATTAAAAATTTTTTTAATAATTAGATTATATAAATTTTGCCCCAAAAATATAGCAATTCTCATATACCCCACTCCCCATACCTCTCACACCCTCCCACATAAACAGCCTTCATTTAGTGTGGCACTTTCACTGCAATTGATAAACATACCCTGGGACTTTGCCATTCAGCATGGACCATAGTTCACATTGTAGTCTATACTCTCTCCCACACAATTCTGCATGTTATGTAATGATATAAAATGGCTTATATCTGTCATTGCAACATCACTCTGTGTGATTCCCAAGTCCCGAAAAAGCCCATGTATCACAGCTGCTGTTCCCTCTCCTTGCCCACAAAGCCTTCATTGGCCACTGACTCCACATCAAGGTTGTAATTTCTTCCATTGTTAGAATCACAATATGTCTATAGTACAATACCAGTAAGTCCACTCTAGTTCATAGCTCTTCCCCCAATCCCGAGGATTCTGATGCTGATGTCCACTCCCCCTCCAATTTAAGGGGGGTTTATATCCCATGGGGAAGATTGATGGGACTATCCTGCCTGCAGCTGCAGAATTTCAGTTCCCTGGGATGGCCACTGTCTACCATCATCTCCCCACCTGTTATCCTGGGTGAGTCCAATGAACTGTAGTGTTGGTGTTGCAGCTCCACCAATGTTCTGGACCCAGCTGGCACACAGACAGCCCAAAGACTCAAGTTTCTGGACATACACCCACAAACTCCACACCAAATATAGGTTTAAATAGAAGGGACAGATGTGCCATGTGCAGGGAAGATATAATTGAGTCCAACTCTGTCACTCTCAGGAGCACAAACTCCAAAGTAGGGCCCACTGGCAAGGCACCAAACTCTGGAGATATCCACCCTGATCATAGGATCTGGGTGTCTCCAGAGCCCTCAAGAGCCCCACTATTGGGGGTGGTATTAACTTTGGAAGTTTATGAGATCCTGCTGAGTTGTGCATAAGTGTTACCTATGGGATGTCTTTCCAACTCACTTTGAAGTCTCTTAGCCATGTAAACTCATTTGCCTTTACATTTTCCCCTTTTTATTCGAAGTCTTTTACCAGTTGCATTGCTAGTTGGTACGTGGTGGTGATGCCTTGGTGCCAGGGAGGATCATCCACTGGAGTCATGTCCCACACTAGGGGGAAGGTATTGCATTCATATGCTGAGTTTGACTTAGAGAGAGGCCACAGTTGAGCAACAAGGAGGCTCTCTGGAGGCAACCCTTAGGCACCCCATAACAATAGGCTAAGTTTCAATATCAAGAGCAAAGGCTCATAAACCTAGTTGTCCATATCAAGGGCCCATCAGTGGATCATCCTCCTTCGCCAGTCACTGCCCTTGCACTTGAGGGACTATTGCTGCTCCCTTAGATAATGTGGCAGAGCTCTCCAAGATGGGAATTCAGTATTCTCTTGGTTATTGTGTGAGTCTCCACCCACTGTGCCAATGCCCTGTGAACATTTGAATATTTTTACATACATTACATGGATGCTCAGGTGAACTCCTTCCCATGCATCCCCCATCACTGATACCCCACACCAATGATCCTCCCTCACTCCAATTATAACCGTATTTTGATCCAAACTTTCTTCAAAAATGAAGCCATTACATTAGCCAAACACAATTAATAGGAAAATGTAACCATAATGATAAGATTAAATATAAGAAATAAAATACATAAAAATTTTAAAAAACTAAAAATAAAATTAAATTAAAAGAATGAGATATAAAAAATGAAAAAAATGGAAAAATTTTTTTGACATTTTGCCTTTCATCACCACAATTTTACTAAAACATATTTATAAACCATACAATCCATCTATAGTATAGAGTGTCATTTGGTATAATCACAGAGATGTGCATTCATCACTACAATCAATATTAGAGCATTTCTATTATTCCAAAAATGAAAACTACCCTACCCCTTAATAGTCACCTCCCAGTCCCTCTATCCTTTTCCTGCCATACATAACTGCTAATTTATTTCTGTCTCTGTAATGTATTTATATTTAAACATTTTGTACAGATGGAGTCTAACAAAGTATAGCACTTTGCATCTATTGTCTTTGTCTTAGTATACTTCCTTTTTTTTACCATTGATGGGAGAATATTAGTATATTGCTATACCTTCATTCCATATTTTGCTTTGGTTGTAGTTTTACCCAAGTAGTGCTCTATTATTAACTACTTGTACTCATAACATATATTTGTTGTTTCAAAGAAAAAAATCTTCTTATATATGCACTATTAGCCACACTTATTTTCTACAAGAGGGTTTGCTGTGCTTAACAGTCCTGCATTTGATTTTTTAGATTTCCAGCTAGAGACATATGCAAAATTAGGCTTTCCCTTTGTCACTATCATACCTAAATATTAGCACTTCTATTATAATTACAAATACTATAATCTGGTTTCAACATTTTTATCCATTTCTAAGCATTTACAAAATACATTTTTGCCAGTTCTACACAAATTAAGCCTAAGCTTTCCATTTTCTGTCCTTTGTCTATCTTCTAATGACCTATATTCTACCTATTAACTTCATGAGTTTGCTGGTTATATTTAGTTCATAATAGCAAAATCATACAGTATTTGTCCTTTTGTATCTGACTTGCTTCACTCAACATAATATCTTCCAGATTCATACAGGTTATCAAATGCCTCACCACTTCTTTTCTTACATCTGAATAATACTGCTATCCTATGTATATGCCACAATTTATGTATCCATGCATAGGTTGACAGACACCTGGGTTTTTTCCAACTTTTAGCAATTGTGAATAGTTGCTATGAACATCTGGGAGCAGATGTCTAGGTCTCTGCTGTCAGTTCTTCTGGATATATGCCTAGTAGTGGTATTGCTGGGTCATATGGCAGATCTATATTGAACCACCAAACACTCTTCCACACTGGCTATACCATTCTGCCTTCCCACCAAGAAGTGCCTAAGTGTTCCTATTTCTCCACATCCTCTCCAACGCTTGTAGTTTTCTGTTTGTTTTAATTTTGGTTATTTTAATAGCTGTGAAATGGTATCTCATTATAGTTTTGATTTGAATTTACCTAATAGCTAGTCATGTTGAACATCATTTCATGTGTTTCTTGTTGTTCTTGTTGCCACTTCTATTTCTTCTTTGGAAAAATGTCTATTTAATTCCTTTGCCCATTTTTACACAGGTTGTTTGATTTCATATTGTTGAGTTGTAGTATCGCTTTACATATCATGGGCATTAAACCCTTGTCAAATATATGATTTCCAAATATTTTCTCCCACTGAGTAGGCTGCCTTTTCATCCTCTTGAAAAAGTCCTTTGAGGTACAAAAGTGTTTAATTTTGAGGAGGTCCCATTTATCTATTTTATCTTTCATTGTTTGAGCTTTGGGTGTGAGGTAAGAATGCACCACCTCCTACCACCAAATTTGAAGCCGTTTTCCTACATTATCCTCTAGGAGTTTTATGGTCCTGGCTTTTATGTTTAGGTCTCTGATCCATTTTGAATTGATTCTTTTATGGGGAGTGAGATGGAGATCCTCTTTCATTTTTTAGTTATGGCTAACCAGTTCTCCCAGTACCATTTGTTAAAGAGAATGTACTGTCCAAGTAAAATGGATTTGGTAGACTTGTCAAAAATCAGTTGACCCTATAGGTGAGGGTCTATTTCTGAATATCACCTTGATTCCATCAAACAATATGTCTATTTTTATGCCAATGTCATGCTGTTTTGCCCCTGTAGTTTTGTAATGTGCTTTAAGGTCAGGAAATGTGTGTCCTCTGACTTTTATTTTTCTTTTTTAGGATATTTTGGTTATTTGGAACAGTTTCCCTTCCACATAAATTTGGTGATTGTCTTTTATATTTCTATAAAGTAAGCTGTTGGAATTTTGATTGGGATTGTGGTGAATCTATAAATCAAAGTAGGTAGAACTGTCATCTTAATGACATTTAATCTTGCAATCCATGAACAGAGTATGTCCTTCTACTTCTTTAGATCTTCCTTGACTTCTTTTAGCATTGTTTTGTAGTTGTTTTTTTTTTTTTTTTTTTTTTTTTTTTTTTTTTTTTTTTTTTTTTTTTTTTTTTTTTTTTTGAGTACGTGTCCTTTACATCCCTGGTTAAATTAATTCCCAGATATTTGATTCTTTTTGTTGCTATTGTAAGTAGAATTTTTACTTGATTTCCTTCTCAGTTTGTTCAATAGTAGTGTATAAAAACACTACTGATTTTTGCATGTTGATATTGTATCCTGATGCTTGGCTAGACTTGTTTATTAGCTCTCGCATCTTTGTCATAGATATTTTCAAAATATAGAATCATTTCTTCTGCAAACAGTGAGAGTTTTACATCTTGGATGTCTTTTATTTCTGTTTTTTTGCCTAATTGCTCTAGCTAGAACATCTAGTAAAAGGTTGAATAACAGTGGTGATAGTGAGTATCCTTGTCCTGTATCTAGTATTAGGGGGAAAGATTTCAACCTTTCCCCTTTGAGTATGCTATTCATTGTGGGTTTTTCAGATATGTCCAATATCATGTTAAGGAATTTTCTTTATATTCCTATCTTTTGAAGTGTTTTCACCAAGAAAGGATGCGGGATTTTGCAAATGCCTTTTCTGCATCAATTGAGGTAATCGTGGATTTTTCACATGATTTATTAACACAATATATTACATTAATTGATTTTCTTGTGCTGAAACACTCTTGCATACCAGGAATAAAACCCACCAGTACATGGTATATAATTATTTTAATATGCTGATGGATTCAGTTTGCAAATATTTTGCTAAGAACTTTTGCATCTATACTCATTAGAGAAATTAGTCTACAATTTCTGATTCTTGTGGCATCTCTATCTACTTTTGGTATTATGGTCATGCTGGCTTCAGAAAATGAGTTGTATAATTTTCCCTCCTCCTCTATTTTTTTGGAAGCAGTTATTTCTGATCCAATCTTTGTTATTTCTTTACTTCTGCTTGTTTTGAGATTAGTTTGTTGTTTTTATTCTTGTTTCTCCAGGTATTCAGTTAGGTCTTTGATTTTAGATCTTTTTTCCTTTCAAATGTAGGTGTTTAAGGCTATAATTTTCCCTCTTAGCACTGCATTCACTACATCCATATATATATATATATATATTTGTAGGTATCTGGGATTGAACCCAGGATCCGGTACATGGGAAGGACACAATCAACTACTGAGCTACACCCACTCTACTGCACTCATGATTTTTTTTCCCCTTGGGTTGGTTTTATCATTTGTTTTGCATGTTGTTTGTTGGTTTTATTTTTGGGAGGCACCCAGAATCAAACCCAGGACCTCCCTAGTGGGAAGCAGGCGCTCAACCACTTGAGGCACATCTGCTCCCCATCCATAATTTTTGATAAGCTGTGTTCTCATTTTCATTTTCCTCAAGATATTTACAATTTCTCTTGCAAGTTCTTCTTTGACCCATTGATTTGAATGTGTTGTTTAGTGTCCATATATTTGCAAATTTCTTCATTTCCTGCCATTATTAATTCCTAGCTTCATTCCATTAAAATCAGAAAAGGTACTCTGTATAATTTAAAACTTTTAAACTTTATTGAAACCTGTTTTGTGACCCAACATGTGGTCTCTCATGGAGAAAGATCCATGAGCACTTGAGAAGAATGTATATCCTTCTGATTTGGGGTACAATATTCTGTATATGTCTCTAAGGTCTGGCTCATTTACCATAGTGTTCAAGTTTTTTGTTTCCTTGTTGTTCCTCTGTCTAATTGTTCTATCTATTGATTTAAGTGGCATAATGAATTCTCCAAATATGATTATAGACACACCTATATTTCTCTTCAGGTTTGCCAGATTTTGCCTCACGTATTTTTGGACACCCTGTTTATGTGCATAAACATCTTCCTGATGGATTACCGCTTTATTAATCTTTATGGCCTTCTGCATCTCCTATAACCTTTTTGTGTTTAAAATCTGTTTTGCCCAAATTAAAATATCTACTCTTCTCTTTTTTGGTTTCTGCTTGCATGAAATATCTTTTTCCAACCTTTCATTTTACCTATTTCTATCCTTGGTCTAGGGTGAATCTCCTGTCAACAACATTTGGATGGCTCATATATATTTTTTAATCCATTTTGTCTGTCTGTGCTTTAATTGAGGAGTTTAATTCATTAACTTTCAATGTTATTACTGTATAAGCACTGCTTACTTCGACCATTTTATACTCTGGCTTTCATATGTTATATCTTATTTTTTTCTGTCTTTTTACCCTTTTGGTTTCTCTTTCTGATATTCTTCATTTCTAAACACTTCTCCAAGAGTTTAGAAATGAAGCATGCTGTATTTTAAGAAGTTTAGCCAGAATGTCTTGCTCTCTCTAATTTATTAACCCATTACCCTTTCCAAAACACATGGCTCCATGTTACTTGCCAAGCTGCTTGGCAATTTGCGCATTATAATTCAGCTGTTTATAAAAATATTATTTTTCAGCATGATCTTTTCTTGAAACCCTTTGGCCAGTACCAGTACCATATCCTTATTTAATTACAAGGGATCGGGGCCGGCCGTATAGCCCAGTGGATAAGGGCGCCAGTATACCCCATGGGAGGCCCCGGGTTTGGTTCCCGGGGACCTCTCCTAGCGGGCAGAACACCTTGAGAAGGGCAAGCCACCATGGGTGGGCAGAACCGCCATGGGCAGGGCAAAAAGCTGCCACAGACAGAGCAAAGCCGCCACGGGCAGGGCAGGTCGCCCATGAACAGAGCGCAGCCAGCCACCCGCGAACTGAAGCAGAGCCGGCCGTGAATGGAAGCAGAAGCCGCCCACAAGCGGGGCAAAGCCGCCTGCGCGGTGACCGGTCTCGGCACGTGGCCGCAACAGGGGGAGACAAAGCAGACAGAGAGGAACACAAGAATGGACACACAGCAAGAGCAAGCAGAAAGGGGGGAGGAATGTAATAAATAAAAAAATAATAAATCTTTAAAAAAATAATTACAAGGGATCTAAAACTTACAGTCTGGCATATGGATATTCAGTGAGCAGTAACTGTTTCTGACTATGCTACTTCCTTTTGTATGTCCTTGACAAGTTACTTCCTCTACTTAATTTCAATTTCTTTTCTGGAATTTGAGACTATAGTCTGGAACAAGGGACATTTTTAACGTACTCTCCTAGAGGACACTACTGGTTTCTCTACGTACAAACCATTGAAGAAGATTGTACAAAGTCCTGAGCCTTCCTCTTTCTCACGGGAATAAAGCTATAGAGAGGATTAAATAAGATTCCACTGCTTTAGTTCAGTGCCTGGGGTAAGAGTAACTATCTCCATGATTATTATATAATATAATACTAACA
>PVKH010038732.1:0-11281 GCA_004027955.1 Chaetophractus vellerosus | reverse complement strand
GCTGCGCTCCATCCGTGGGCCACCTGCCCTGCCCGTGGCGGCTCTTGCCATGTCCGTGGCAGCTTCTTGCCCTGCCCACGGCGGCTCCGGCCCGCCCATGGCGGCTTGCCATTCTCAAGGCGGTCTGCCTGCTAGGAGAGGTCCCCGGGAATCGAACCCGGGGCCTCCCATGTGGTATGCCGACGCCCTATCCACTGGGCTATCGAGCCGGCCCCAATATGTAAATATTAATAACACTAAAAAATCTTACCTGGTGACAAAGACTTAAACAAGAAATGGCATACAATGGCACATAAACAGAGCTCTTCTTCATTCCACTAAATGTGTAAACCAAGTGCTGAGGTGAATACACTGGCATAGTATTTTCTTACAGCAAACTTGATATATTATGGTAGAATCCCAGGCTAGATCTTCAGGTCCCTAAATAGAATAATCAAATCACAGAATATTAGGATTTGAAAAGATTGCATGCAACACACACCAACATATAGGATATGGAGTTGGAAATATCTGTGTTCAGCCTGAAACTTTGATATTTCTGACAGTAAGTCTTAGGGCAAGGTACTTAAACTCCAGAAGGCCCAATTTGCTGTACTATAAAACAAGTACGATAATATTTCCCAGGCTTGTTTTAAGCATTGAATGAGATAATATACATAATGCACCCATTTCAGCACCTGTCATAAGTAAACTCAAAAAATGGTAGCTTTTTTGGTAACTCAGACCTCCCATATAATTTTAGTCATGGGAAAAAACCACTAGTTCAATTTTGGAGATTGCCCAAAACCATAAGGCTAAACTAATTTATAGTATATTGGAAAATAGTTTAAAATGTGCCAAATACCTCAGGAAACATCTGAAACGAATATATATGATAAAATGGACTATGGGTGGTCCATTTTATCAGGAATTCTCAGAAAGCATCTACACATTTTGATCTCACCTTATGCCTGGCAATGGGAATGAGGGTTTCCTCCATCCACATTCTCTTCTATGCACTTTGTGCTATCAAGCGGATAGGGGTATCCCGGGTTACAAGATTTTATTGTACTCTTCATGGTTTACGGTAGAGAGTAGAACAAGTTAGGAAAGGCAGTGGCAAGAGATGGGTACCAAAGCTATGAGTTGTCAGCAGATGGTTTTCCTAGGGTGAGGAGCTAGATTCCAGGGTGTGAAGCAGGATGTGGCTCCATGGGATATAGCCTAATAAATTTGGGATATAGGAACTGAAGAGAGAGAATGGGGACTGAGAAGTTTAAGAAGAGGTATGGGGGCTGATGGTATTTATTCCTGCATTACCGACACGACTGGTCATTTACTTATATGGCGAAAAAAAAAACCCTATTTTTTATTTTTTAATTTTAATTTTTTTTTAATTTAAAGAAGTTGTGGATTTGCAGACCAATCATGCATAAAATACAGGATTCTCACATACTACCCCATTACCAACACCTTGTGTTGCTATGGAACACTTGTCACAATTGAGGACATCACTTTTTGTAACTGCACTATTCTTTTTCTTTTCTTTTTTTTTTTTTTTAAAGATTTACTTATTTTATTACATATCTCCCCTTCCCCCCGTTGCGGCGACGCGCCGAGACTTGGTCACTGTGCAGGCGCGGCTTTCCCCGCTTGTGGGCGGCTTCTGCTCTTTTTCTTTTTTTGAGTTACTGAGGGCTGGGGATTGAACCCTGGACCTCCAATGTGGGAAGCCGGCACTCAACCACTGAACCACATTGACTTCCCTGAGTTGGTTTTTTCATTTGTTTTGCTTTTTGTTTGTTTTTGTTTTTTCAGGAGGCACTGGGAACTGAACCCTGGACCTCCCCTGTGGGAGGCAGGAGCTCAACCGCTTGAGCCACATCCACTCCCTGTACTTTTTTTTTTAACAGTAGTTACTTTTGTTACAATTGATGAAAAATTATGAAAACAGTACTATTAGCTATCAACCATAGTTTACATTACCTCTACTTTCCCCATATACCAACCTATTATTAACACCTTGTGTTAGTTTTATATATTTCTTATAATCTATGAAAAAACATTATTAGACTTGTACTATTAATTGAGTCAATCATCTACAATAGGGTTCACTGTGCTATGCAGTCCTATGTTTAATCTTTTAATTCTGATTAGTTATAGACAACCTAGTTTCCCACATTGACCTATGTAGTTCAGTGCTGTCAATAAAACTCACAATAATGTGCTACCATTACCACCATTCATTTCTAAACCTTTACACACAACCTAAATAGAAATTCTGTACAAATTAAGCATCAACTCTCCATTCTATAACCCCAATCTATCACCTCGTAACCAATATTCTAGATTTTAACTTTTTGAGTTTGCTTAGTATAATTAGCTTATATCAGTGAGATCATTCAATATTTGTCCTGCTGTGTCTGGTTTATTTCACTCAACATAATGTTCTCAAGGTTCATCCATGTTGTCACATGCATCAGGACATCATTCCTTTTTTATGGTTGAATAATATTGCACTGTGTGTATATAGCACATTTTGTTTATTCATTCATCCGTGGATGGTTTCTTGGGTTGTGTGGCAGTTTGAGATTATTTAAGAATCCCCAAAAGAGAAAGATTATGATTTTAAACTAATCTATTCCTATGGATGTGATAAGGCTTTGATTGTATTAAATTCAGCTGAGCTGATTAAATTACCTGTTAAGATTATGGCTTTCGATTTGACTACATCAGTGGACATGACTCAAGTTGAGTTCCCGTCCCCTTTCTGGGTCTGATATAAAAACAGACACTCACTCAAGAAGAAATGAAGAGGAGAAAACTTTGTCATTTTTGATCCTGCCATGTGACAGAAAGGAGAAGGCTCAAACAGCTAGATCCCCAGGAAGAGATGGACCATTTGCCTCATAGATTACAGCTGACCTTGGGTGAGCCAAGACTGATATAAAAAGCCCTAGAGACAATCCCTATGCCAGCCTGCAACTGAGGTTGGGAAGAAGCTGGGCCCACAGAACCTGAAGAGAAGAGGAAGCCCAGAGGGGAAGGCTGAACCTTGGCAGAGCTCGCCTGACATCTTGCTTCATCACATGGCAGCTGACTTTGGTGAGAAAGTACCTCTTATAGTACCTTGAGTTGGACTTTCCACGGCTTTGAGACTATAGGCTTTTACCCTAAATAAATACCCCTCATAAAAGTCAATAGATTTCTGGTACTTTGCATCAGCACCCCATTTGTGGAATAATACAGGTTGCTTCCACCTTTTCTCAATAATAAATAATGCCACTAAGAACATTGGTGTGCAAATATCTGTTCGAGTGCCTGCTTTCAATTTTTGGGGGTATATACCAAGAATTGGGATTGGTAGGTCATATGGTAACTGTATACTTAACTTTCTGAGGAACTGCCAAATTGTCTTCCACAGCGACTGCACATTTACATTCCTACCAGCAATGAATGTTCCTATTTCTCCACATCCTCTGTAACACTTGTAGTTTCTGCTTTTTTAATGGTAGCCTTTCTAGTGGTTGTGAAATGATATCTCATTGTGGTTTTGATTTGCATTTTCCTAATAGCAAGTGATGTTGAGCAGCTTTTCATGTGCTTTTTAGCCATTTGTATATCTTTGGAAAAATGTCTATTCAAGTCTTTTGCCCATTTTTTAATTGTGTTGTTTGTCTGGATATTAAACCCTTATCTGATATGTGGTTTCCAAATACTTTCTCCAATTCCGTAAATTGTCTTTTCACTTTCATGGCAGAGTGTTTTGATGCACAAAAGTTTTTCATTTCAATGAAGTCCCATTCAACTATTTTTTTCTTTTGCTGCTCGTGCTTTGGGTGTAAAGTCTAAGAAACCATTGCCTAACACAAGATCCTGAAAAAGCTTCCCTACACTTTCTTCTAGGAGTTTTATAGCCCTAATTCTTATATTTTGGTATTTGATCTATTTTGAGTTAAATTTTGTATATGTTGTGAGATAGGGGTCCTCTTTCATTCTTTTGCCTATGGAAACCCAATTCTCCTAGCACCATTTGTTGAGGAGACTATTTTTTCCCAGTTGAGTGGTTTCGGTAGCTTTGTCAAATATCAATTGGCCATAGATGTGAACTCTTAATTCGATTCCATTGGCCAATATGTTTATCCTGTTCTGACCATTTTAGCTTTGTTATATGCTTTAAAGTCAGGAAGTGAGAGTCCTCCAACTTTGTTCTTTTCAAGATGTTTTTGGCTATTTGGGGCCCATTACTCTCCGAAATAAATTTGATATTTGGCTTTTCCATTTCTGCAAAGAAAGCTGTTGGAATTTTGATTGGATTATGTTGGGTTTGTAAACCATTTTAGGTAAAATCAACATCTTAATGATACTTAGTCATTCAATCCATGAACATGAAATTTCCTTCTATGTATTTAGGTCTTTTTTGATTTCTATTAGCAATGTTTTGTAGTTTGTGTATATAAGATTTTTATATCATTGGTTAAATTTATTCCTAGATATTTGATTCTTATAGTTGCTATTGTAAATGGAATCTTTTTATTGATTTCCTCCTCATGTTGCTCATTAGTAGTGTATAGAAACACTGGTGATTCTTGTGTGTTGATCTTGTACCCTGCCACTTTGCTGAATTCATTTATTGGCTCTAGTCCCTTTTTTTGTAGATTTTTTTCAGGTTTTTTTTTTAAATATCTAGGATCATGGTATCTGCAAATAGTGAAAGTTTTACTTCTTGCTTTCCAATTTGGATGCCTTTCATTTCTTTTTCTGGCCTAATTGCTCTGGCTAGAACTTCTAGCACAATGTTGAATAACAGTGGAAACAGTGGGCAACCTTGTCTTATTCCAGATCTTAGAGGAAAAATTGTCAGTCTTTCACCACTGAGTACGATGTATGTCCTTTATCATGTTGAGGCTATTTCCTTCTATTCCTATTTTATAAGTGTTTTTTTTTTTTATTAAGAAAGGATGCTGGATTTTGTCAAGTGCCTTTTCTGCATTAATGAAGATGATCATGTGGTTATTTAATTTCCCTTTGTTAATATGTTGTATTACATTAATTGATTTTCTTATGTTGAACTACCCTTGCATATCTGTGATAAAATCCACTTGAACATAGTATATCATTCTTTTAAGGTCCTGTTGGATTCTATTTGCAAATATTTTGTAGAGGATTTTTTGCATCTATATTCATAAAAGAAATTTGTGTAATATTCTTTTCTAGTAGCTCTTTTATCTGGCTTTGGTATTAGGTTGTTGTTGGCCTCACACAATGAGTTAGATAGTGTTCCCTCCTTTTCAATGTTTTGGAAGAGTTTGAGCAGGATTGGTATTAATTCTCCTTGGAATGATTGGTAAAGTTCACCTGTGAAGCGATCTGGTCCTGGGATTTTCTTTGTTGGGAAGTTTTTGATCACTGATTCAATCTCTACGTGTCTGTTGAGGTCTTCTATTCGTCGTAGTGCCAGTGTATGTTGTTTATGTGTTTCTAGAAGTCTGTCCATTTTATATAGGTTGTCTAATTTGTTTTCATACTGTTGTTCATAATATCCTTTTATGATCCTTTTTATTTCTGTGGGATCAGTAGTAATTGTCTTCCCTTGCGTTTCTAATTTTATGTATTTGCATCTTCTCTTTTCTTTGTCAGTCTAGCTACAGGTTTATCAATTTTTAAAAAAATCTTTTCACAGAAACAACTTTTGGTTTGGTTAATTCTCTTTATTGTTTTTTTAAATTTTTTATTTTCAATTTCATTTATTTATGCTCTAACAGTAGTTATTTTTCCTTCTGCTTGCTTTGGATTAGTTTTCTGTGCTTTTTCTAGTTCCTACAGGTGTGCTGTTAAGTCTTTGATTTTAGCTCTTTCTTCTTTGTTAGTGTGTTTAGGTCTATAAATTTCTCTCTCAGAACTACCTTCACAGCATCCCAATAAGTTTTGAAATGTTGTATTCTTGCTTTCGTTCATTTCAAGATATTTACTGATTTCCCTTGTAATATCTCCTTTGACTTACTGATTAAGACAGTGTTATTTAATTTCCATATATTTGTGGATTTTCCAGTTCTCTGTCTATTATTGACTTTCAGCTTCATTCCATTGTGATCAGAGAAAGTGCTTTATAGGATAACGATCTTTCTAATTTTATTGAGACATGTTTTGTGGCCTAACATGTGGTCTCTCTTCGAGAATGATCCATGTGCACTTAAGAAGAATGCATATCCCGCTGCCTTGGGGTGCAATGTTCTGTGTATGTCTGTTAGGTCTAGTTCATTTATCATATTATTCATATTTTCTGTTTCCTTATTGATTTATATCTACATTGATGAGACTAGTATTTTGAAGTCTGAAACTATTACTGTATAGGTTTTGTCTCTCCTTTCAGTTTTGCCACTGTTTGCCTCATATGTTTTGGGACACCATGATATGGTGCATAAATATTGATGATTATTATTTCTTAGTGTATTGTCCTTTTATTAATATACAGTGACCTTCTTTGTCTCTTAAAAGAGCTTTTGACTCTAAGTCTCTTTAGTCTGATATTGGTATAGCTACCCCAATGCTTTTTTTTATTACTATTTTGCATGGAATATCTTTTTCCAACTTTTCAATTTCAACCTGTTTGTCTTTGGGTCTTAGGTGAGTCTCTTGTAAACAATATATAGTTGGATCATGCCTTTATATCTATTCTGCCACTCTGTGTCTTTTGACTGGGGAGTTTAATCCATTAACATTCAACGTTATTACTGTAAAGGCAGCACTTACTTCAGTCTTTTTGTCCTTTGGTTTTACATGTCATATCTTTTTTTGTCTCTCCTTTATTGCAACTTCCTTTTCGGTATAGTTGATCTTTTGTAATGTATCTGACTGATCCCTTTCTCATTTCTGTTTCTGATATATTTTAAATACTTTTTTTGTGGTTACCCTGGAGTTTTAATTTATAATTTGAAAAGATACTAACTTAACTTCAACAGCATACATGTTCTCTGCTCCCATATTCCTCCTTTTCCCCTCTTTATGTTGTTTTGTCCCACTTTACCACTTCATATTTTGCATGTCCATTTTCAGGAAATATGTCATTTTCTCGTTCAATTGTATCCGACACAGTAATTAAAGAGTGGTATTGTATATTGAGGAAAATGTATTATTGGGTTTTGCTAACCCTTTTAGTTACTTTTATTGATAATCTTCATTTGTTCACATTGTTCCAAGTCACTCTCTCCTGTCTTTTCCTTTCAACCTGCAGAATTCCTTGAATAATTCTCTCATGGCAGGTCTTTTGTTGACAAATTCTCTCAATTTCTGTTTATCTGTTAATATTTTAAACTCCTCCTCATTTCTCAAGGACAGTTTTGCTGGTTAAAGTATTTTTGGCTGGCTATTTTTCTCTTTCGGAGTCTTAAATATGTAAGACCAATGCCTTCTCACCTTTATGGTTTCTGATTGGAAATTGGCACTTAGTCTTATGAGGATCTTTTGTATATGATGAATCACTTTTCTCTTGCTGATTTCAGAATTCATTCTTTATCTCTGGCATGTGACTTTTTGACTAGTATGTGTCTTGGAGTGGGTCTATTAGGATTTATTCTGGTTGGAGTATGTTGCGCTCCTTGGATATGTACATTTATGTCTTTCATAAGAGTTAGGAGTTTTTCGGCCATTATTTGCTCAAATATTCTTTCTGCCTCTTTTCTCTTAGCATCTCCTTCTGGTACACCCATGACATGTACGATTGTGTGCTTCATGCTGTCACTCAAATCCTTGAGAGCCTGCTCAGTTTTTTCTATTCTTTTCTCTATCGGTTCTGCTGATTGTATGATTTTGATTGTTCTGTCTTCTAGTTTGCTGATTCTCTCTTCTGCCTCTTCAAATCTGCTGTTGTATGCCTCTAGTATATTTTTAATCTCTACTATTGTACTTTTTCTCTCATAATTTCTGTTAAGCTTATTTTTATACTTTCAAATTCTTCTTTATGCTTACACACTGTCTTCTTAATATCATTTATCTTTTTCTCTATATTTTCTTTCATCGCCTTGAATTAATTTAGGATATTTGTTTGAACTTCTTTGATTAGTTGTTCCAATTCTATGTCTCTTCTGAAGTCTTAATTGATTCCCTTGACTGTGCTATATCTTCCTGATTCTTAGTAGGACTCATAAATTTTTGCTGATGTCTAAGCATGTGATTATCTTGATGAGCTAACTTTGAATGTCAGTGTCTCCCTCTTATTTGGGATGTTAAGGCTCTTCTTTGACACTTCATCTAACTTATTCTAGAACTTTAGAATAGCCAATATTTAGCTGATCATATTTTTTAAGCTCTTCTTCATCTAATTCTTGCCTTGGATATTTGGTACAATTTTTAAGATTGCACTTTTTGTGTAATTGTTTCATCTCCAGGAGAAAACTTCCCTCCTCTGTTCCTTCTCTAGCAATCTTGATCTTTTCTATGCAATTTTTCCCCCAAGTTCCTATGATTTGTTTAAATTCTCTCCCTTGTTTAATGTCCTGTTCTCCTTACTCCCTTCAGTTCTGGGACCCTCCTGTCTTATAGCAGTTCAGTTTACTCACACCCCCACCCCCCACTTTTTTCTCTTTCTATGTGAGGCTTTTCTGTCTCTGGTTTCTTCCCTGTTAGGGCATCCTGTCCCAGAAAGCCAGATGGAGTAATTTTAGAAAGATGTGTCGCTCCAGATAAGTCCATTTTGTGCTGGGATGGATCACCCAACACAAAATGGATTGAGTGAGCACCACACCTGTCACCTGAAGTTCTACCATGGTCTCTCTCTGTTTACCCCCTTTGGGAGCCCTTTTGTATGCAGCACTCTTCTCTGAGTCTCTATGTACTTGGGTCCCTGTGCTTGGATATGTATGGGGTTCCATCACTGCTCTAAGTGGCTGTATAGTCCCCAAAGGGATGTGAGATGTATCTGGGCTGCTGTCTCGGAGCAACTCCACAGCTGCATGGGACCTAGTAAGGAGGAGGGAAGTGGACAGGCAAGCTGGGATGGAAGTTTTATACCTCTTATTTTTCTTTTTCTTCAATTCAGCATTTGTGGAGTCCTTCTCCAGTTTTTACCATCCTCCAGAGTTCTTAGAAAGTGGGATTTTTTTAGGAGGTGCTGGGGATTGAACCCAGGACCTCATACATGGGAAGAAGGTGCTCAACCACTGAGCAACATCTGCTCTCCAAAGAGAGTCAGTTTTTTCATTTGTTTGGTTTTCAGGAGGTATTGGGGATTGAACCCAGGGCTTTGTATATGGGAAGCAGGTACTCAACCACTTGTGCTACATCCACTCCCCACCAAGTGGGATTTGTCCTTTTATTCAATTAATCTTTGGGGTGGTTTTTTCAGAGGATGTCTAATGTCACCAGCTCTGTTGTTTTTGATCCAGCATATTATATCTATAATCAGATAGTTTGTGCTAAGCAAGGGCAAGAATGAGAAAAATCTACTGGTAGCAGAAATTATTGGGAGGAGTTTCATGGAGAGGGATAAGTTAAATAAGGTGAATAGTTTGACGGCTTAGGTTAGGTGCAGAGGGGAAAAAATGGACAACAATCCAGATGAGGGTAACAATAGAAAACGAATACTGAGACAAAAGGAGACTGGCTGGTGCTTGGAACAATGAAGATAAAGCCCTAACTTTGTCCTTATTAGTCCTTCTATTCTCCTCTAGGAGAGTCAACATTGTGGCGCAGAATAACAAGGATAGCTGTTTTAAGACAAATGGACTCTACCACAAAGAAATGAGCTTGAGAACACTGACACAGTTCACATAGGCCTCAGACAACTGTCTTCAGCCAGTAAAGCCACCCAACTGTGCGACACTCAAACTGATGACCTTGAGGTGAAAGGTTCTATTATCACATTTTTGACCACCAAGAATCTCCAGGTTTCTTTCCTTAATATTCTACAAGGTGTTTATTTTTACGGCTATAAAGTCATACTCAGATTTGCAGTGATATTCACTACTATATTGCGGAGTATTTTAACCAATGTTAGTTCAAATCAATTTTGGAGAAACTTCCCAGCCAAGGGAATTGCAAGCTAGCTGGTTGACACTGGAGGTCAAATACTCCAGGGTATGGGTCTCAAATCACTTAATTCTTCACAGCAAATTAGAAATGGAACTCCAGCTGGTGCTAAAAAATAAGCAGACTTGCTGTATAAGGACAAGCTGCTGCTTGGATTATTCCTAAAATAAAAATATGCGACTCAATTTTCCCCCAATCTCATTCTTTCAGAGTAAAAGCTTTCTTAACAACAGCCAAAATCTGGCCACCTGATTTCAATATATAAATCTTGCCAAGGCATGAAAATGAAATATGATTTAAACAGCAACCTGTAATCTCCTGTTGACGACCAGCTGTGCCTCCTATTAGTATTAATGGAAGTTACACAGGCATAATAAGAAGGAGGGAAAAATGCCACCTTATGCCTTTTGCACACCTTAACATTTTTACAGCAAGTCTGATTACAAGGGTTTACTTGAACGGCAATTAAACACTGATTGATTACTAAGTACAATTTGTATTCTAGGCAACATGCAAATGGCAAAGAAATTCTCAGATAGGAAATGGAATAAATTTTTCTCATATCAGAGGGAGAATCACATTTTTCAAATAGAAAGGTTTTCTTTTATGGAGAAAAGAAGTTCACTATAAGTTTCTTGATGATATATTTTTACCCAAAGACAATAAGCCTTGATTCAGTTTTAGAAAGAATAAATAGGGTGATTTTGCAAATTGTACTTCCCACTTCACCTTTAGACTATAGTTCTCTTTCCATGATAAACCATATGGATGGGAAAACATAATATTCAATCAAAATTATACTGAATTTGGCTATAGTCACAACTATAAACATGATTTTTTTCATCAGATTTTGGCATTGCAGAAATAATGTCTACTTTTAAATTGAAAGTAAAGTGAAAGGTTGATTTATCAAATGTCCATCATGTGCCAGACACTACTCTAGGTGCAGGGACTATAGCACAGAATAAGAAAGAAAATAGTCCTTTACTCACAGTACCTGTGATTTAGAAGGAGCAGCTGACAATACACAAGCATACAAATACAGCTATAATGTCAGTGCACATGCAGTGAAGAAACATGATCAGGAGAGATGGCCATTGATGTGTGTGTGTGTGTGCCTATGTATGTGTGTGTGTGTATATTTGTGTTTAGGGGTAATTGATGGGAAATCTGTGATAGAGCTCATCATATAGGCATCGATTTGCCTATACGCATAACATATGTATCATATATGTAATCACATATAAATAATACATATACACAAAAAAACACGACA
>PVKH010038731.1:0-11282 GCA_004027955.1 Chaetophractus vellerosus | reverse complement strand
ATCCCCTCTCTGCTTCTCTCTAATCTCTGCTTCTACTTGAGTCCACCCCCACCGAGGGGTGGGGCTCAACGTCTCACTGACGTGGCAATTAACGCCCTACTCATAACTTAATCATGCCCAGATGAACAGATGAGCTTACAAACATAATCTAACTTATATTTTTGGAATTCATAATTAATTCAAACTCAAACCACTACAACAGGTATGGAGCCCAGCTCACTGAACTCAAAAACTACTTGGTGTCTGCAACTCAGGTTGTGGGAAATACAAAAGACTATATAAATTTAGGTGGTTGAGTCATATTGGCATACATATCTCCTGCTGTCATGTCTGTATACCCATTTATTTGGGGAGATAAATCAAAATGACAATTTCAAGCTTTATACTACTAATGTTCTAGAGTCTTACTTAAGAGAACACATTTTGCTCATTTTTAAAGCCACATAGAATTAGATCAGCAAGAAGTCTTACTCATGTATTGATTTATCTCATATATGCATTTGGGTGACCCAGTCAGTAGGTCATTTAGTCCACAGAGTCTTCATCTGTCATGATCCAGGAAACACTGAATTTCAGGACTGGTAATGAACAGCTGCAGAACAGAATGTAGATGTAGATGTAGATGTAGATGTAGATGTAGATGTAGATGTAGATGTAGATGTAGATGGTCACTTTTCCCTTACCCACATTTGGCTCTCTTCCTATTCCAAAGTCTATTGTTAGTCTTTTGGGTTTTGAGATTCCATAAGTAAAACTAGAACCAGGTTCTCTTTCCCTTGAATGAGTGGGTAGTTATTCAGAGAAAACAAACTCAGAGATATTCTGCTGCTCACCACTCTCCCTAGACCTGGTGGGGAATAAAGAGGATCCATGGTCAAACGAGAGTTTCTCCCTGTTTCTTGTAGGATACAGAACGCTGGGAAGTGAGCAGTTGGGTGAGGAGTAGAGGAGGTAGAGTTATTCTAGCAGCCTGCAGGTCCCAAAGGAAATTGGGTCCTTCCTTGGCTGGTCAGAGATTATCACAACACTTTTGTCATACAGTGACAGCAGGGGCATCAGTCCCACCATGGATGGTGGACCTCATGGACTTTCACCTTGGACTATCTCAAAAAGTCAGCCATTGGGCCTTTTCCTTTATGGAGCTGACTGAAGGTAGTCCTGACCTTATCAACAAAAGCCAGGCATTCCAGGGCTGGACTGCCCAGGCCAAGTAACTATCAGTGTTCTATGCACATAAGCCACATTATGGCATTTTCAATATAGCATTGGTACAAAAAGTTTTGTATCCTAATGAAATTGGATCAACCAGTTTTAAATTTAAGGCTTGTAATCCTTGAAGGCCCCAAGACTCCAGAGAAGCAATTGCCTGAGGTCCCCATGACAAGGCAGACAGTCGGCTTTCTGAGAGCAAGCTTGGTTTAAAGCTGGTGCTTTGCATAGGAGAGTCAGTCCATTTCTGGCATGAAGTAGGACATTACATAGGACTTGAATTGAGTGAAAAGACAGGAAACTGGACTGTGGTTTCACTATTGTTTTTATAATGTTGAATGATAGCAGCTTCATTTAAAAAATTGAGTTGCTTCCTTTAGGGAATTTGACACCTATAGTCAAATATAAGTTTTAAATCATCATCTTAAGTCAAACACATATAGGTTTATTGTTTACATATTTGATTGCCTTCTTCACTGTTTTTCTCCCTCAACAAAGATAATCAAGCAGACTTCTACATACCTGGCCCTCTCTGGTTTGCTAACTTTAATGTAATTAAAGGACTTTCAATTCCTTTGATGGTTCATCTCTGAGCTGAGTTTCTACTTTAGTGTGAATTTGAACATTTTGTCTAAGGGTGCTTTAACACTGTTAAGTCAATTGTATATCAATATTATTGATGACTCAGTCATATTTGAAAGAACTATTTAGTAGACCTTTTTTCTGTTAGCTCTTTCAGTGTTTTTTACATTACATATCAAAATTAAAGTGTAAAAGTCAAGAACAAAAAACAAATTTTCATTTATATTTCAAGTCTAATTCTATGGATTGCCTGTAGATTGATTTTATAAGATTGTACAATAAAACTGCATTTCACACTAACATGCAAAGCTTATTCAATTATGTCAGCAGTCCAGGAATGAGAATAACTATGACTATAGTGCCTAATATGGCATTCTAGATTTTTTAAAAATTCATAGATATAAGAATAATACCTGTGTCATTAATAGAGTAGCATTTGTGATGCTAGCATATATGGCAAGGATTAGTGAATCTGTTTAAACTTGAAAAAAATGCAGTCTATAAAATTGCATTGTGTATGCACAGAGAAAAACATATTGAGGAAAAATATTGAAGAGATAAAGGAAGAAAGGGAAGGGAGTGGGTAGGAAAAAGGAGAAGAAGCAAGAGAGAAGGGGAGTAGAGTGGTAAGGAGAAGAAAAGAGGAAGGAAAATTCATTAAACTTTATTTTCTCAGGATAAGATATGTTTACATCAGGTGCTACAGGAAAGAAGTGGGCCCTCGTAGCTTTTCCTAATTTATTTTCAAAAAAGCAAACCCCTTAGTGTCATTTTCTTGGAAACCATGCACACTTCACATTGTCTTCCTTTTCTTGGGCCTCCATTTCTTCTCTGAAATTAAGAAGTTGGATTAGATATCCTCTCTTTCCTTTATCTTTAACATTTTTTAAAAATCTCTTCTGGCTTTTCCCTTCTATCTTTAAAAACTTCTCCTTTCAAATTATGGAAAGTGAGCTTTCAACCAATGTAATAATTGATTCAGGCAAGGATCATCAAATGCAGCCGTTGGGTGAGAGGTTATTGGGAAAAGTATATTCACAGTCTCTAAGTATCACTCACTGATTACTTACTAATTACAACAGGAAAAAATGATCCTTTGCAGCGGAGAGATCTGACAGACACCACTTTAATCAAGAAGTCAAGTTTAGCATCACCGATAATAGGACCGATTATATGCCCCCTAAATTGATGTACTGAAGCAACATCCCATTACATTCATTATTGAACATTCTTGCTAAAATATTTAGCCTGCACCTAGTAATGAAGAAACAAATTCCAAAGACTCTTCGTATACTTCAGGGTCATGGAAAACATTCCTTATGTGCTCTTTAGCAGTTAGTTGGTCCCTTTTTGTCTTTCTTGAGGTATTGTTTCCCAGTCCTACAATTTGTGACCCCTTCCATGGTTCTCGCCTGTGTTATAAGAGGACACCTTGATGCTTTTGCTATTGTTGGATGCTCTCTTCTTGAAACTCTTCCCTGGGCGGCCGTGGCACCACCTGGCCCTGGCTGCTCTCTGATCTCTTTGGCTCCTCCTACTTTGTTTTCATTGTAGACTCCACTAAATGTAGTTCTCTAGCGCTGTGGTCCTGGCCCTTTTTTCATTATTCGGACTTTTCCAGAGCAATCTTACCTACATCCATGTCTTCTGCTCTGACTTCTAAATGTAAATTCTCCCGGAGACTTTTCTGGAGCTCTGCATTTATATGTATAAACTACCTAATGGGTGTTTTCCCACGGATCTGCTATGAGATCCTCAAATTGAACACACTCCATATAATACATCATCATCCCTCCTCACGCCCCAACTGGCCAGCCTTTCTCCCTCAGTTGCATCACCTTCCACCAAGTAAACCCAGGCTTCCAAACTTAAAAATCATAAAAGCGTGTTGTTACTCAAAATGAGATAACAGTACTAATGCAAATGGGAGTTAGCCACGAGTTGCCCAAAAGACAGAAGGTTCTGTTCTTCTTTTGGATCACCCTAAAAGTAGTAGCCTATGTAGTAACTAGAATGAAAGGGAAAAAATCCTGCAGTGTATCTGTTGGTATTTACTAGAGTAAAAGTCTGAGATCAAACAAAGAAGACTAAAGAACACTTTTAACGTGTATCTATAAGTATGTGTCCTTCCTTCTCCCACTTGGAAGTTTTTTTTTTAAAAAGGGTTAGTTTCATATTTGGCTCTGAAGTAATAATATGAAGAAAACGTAAAACCATTTTCCTAGAACATTTAGGCTTTAAAAAGCACGAAAAAATCTCAGAAAAAACCCTGAGCTTTGTGATGAAAGGTGCTCCTGAATGAGCTAAAAAGGGAGATGCATCTTCCTCTGATTGACATTAATACACAGGTTGGTTTCACCTTTTAAACTCAAGTTTATAAGCAACATATATATATATTTGCCAGCAAGTCTTAACTTTGTTTTATCTTAAGAACTTGAAATCTCCTAAACGTCCACTTCTTAAATTTTTGGAGCACATCCCTGAAGGCCAGCAGAAGCAAATAGCTTTATACTTGTCATTTTAGAGGTTATGACTGAAAAATTAAATCATCCTCCCAACTTAAAAAGAGTGCTTGCCAACTACCCTCTCCCTCAATGATCAACCTTCCATCTTGCATCAGACACACACATAGGACATGTGTGCTGCCTTGGGCCATCAATTGTGCTCTCATGTGTGTGTCTTGAATCCCCATTTGACCACAAGCTCCTAGAGGGTATCCTTCCTTGATGCCCCATAGACCCTAGACAATTCCTATTAGACAGTGGATGGTAAATGATTTTACAAAGCATTATGCTTACTATTCTAAATGGAACCCAACTAATTGCTGAAATGTGTGGTACTGACAGTGATTAGCATGGGCGAGAGAGAGGCAGCTAACATTTATGGAATGTTCTTAATGTACCAGGCACTGGGCTAAGGACTTTAAATATGTCATTATTTTAAAACTTTACAACCACCCTTTAAAGTAGTCGCTATTCTTGTTTACAATTGAGGAAACAGGTCCAGAGAGGAGGTACGTGGTACGCACATGCGCACGCCTGTGTTAAAAATAACAGAAGCGTAGAAGGAAATATACAAAAATATCCACAGGAATTACAAGTAATTTATTTTCACTATGGATTTTTATTTTTTTATTTTTCTCTAGTAAGCCTATCTTTCTTTTTTAATCAGAAAGAAATAGCATATTTTATAAAGGCATTTTTTTTAGTAACTCCTATATGTGGCCAACATTCTTCTGTCACATCCACGCAAACCACAACAGCCTGAGCTAGTATTATAACCTTTTACCAATGAGTTGGAGTGGGTTAGGCATGATAAATAACTAGCCTGGGATTGCATAGCTAGAGAATAGCAGAACTCAGCACAACCCAAGTCTTCCAACATCAAATCCAGAGGTATTTCTATGCTGCCTCTTGGAAAAGCATAAGTAGCCCTTCTCTGAGAATACGTAATAGATTATTCAACAAGTGAGAACAGTAAATTCCAAACCGTGTTTTGGGTGTTGAGTTCAAGGTTCCTATAGTTTCCATCAGGGTGCGTGCTATCGTCTGTACTTCTTAGTGGGCACCTAAACAGGACCAACCTGCTGAAGAACCAAGTTTGATTTGGTCTGTTTTCCCCATTCTCTCCTCCCTTCATTTTAGTCATGTCTCCATTTGGAGAGCTCTTCCTGCTTGTCCCAGAAACCACAGCATGCTTCCTTTATTCATGGATCTTCTAACAAAATCTTTCAGCTCCTTCATCCCCCACAAGTACAAAGGACAAATAAACTTTGAGTTACTCCTCTGAGAAATAATTGCATTTAAATTGATCTCAAACTCTTAAGCCAAATGAAGAGGCCACATAATATATTTTAAGCATTTATCAAGTTAGGAAACCATTTGAAGAAGATGGGAATGAGTGGGAGGGAAATTCCATTTGATATTAAAATGTTGTTTTGATTATAGCAGGGAGCGGTGTAAAATGACAATTTCCCACCAGACCGAGAGGGATACATCAGACCAAAGAAAGACTCGGACAAGTCCAGCTTGGCGAGCAAAGCCTTGAATAGGCAGCTTACGTGCGGCCTCGCCCTCGGTGGTCTGGAGGGGGAGATCTTCTCTTGGAGAGTCCAAGGCTGGTCATCCATGGCGACGGGCGGAGAGCATAGCACTTCCGAGGCTCGAGCCGCGCTTGCCACGAAGCAAGAGGGCTCTTTTATACCATGTCTAGGTGCGGATGAGGAGGGCATATGAGGGGGAGCACGATAAAAAGTGCAGTGCTCAGGACAGGTGATCAAGGAACGGACATTCACAGTGTTTCCCAGCAGGGCGGAAGTTACACTTGCACAGTAGTTACGTAGAACGAGCTTTTACGGTGTTTGTCAGTTGTGGAAGTAACATCTTTCTATTGATATGAAGGTGGTCGAACAGTTCACAGAACAGATAATTCTTGGAGTTTCCTGGGAGAGGAATCTAAGCATACTTTCTCAATCGTGAGTTCAGGCCAGTTATTTCCCAAAGCTCGCTGTGTAACTATTAAGAAATGAAATGCTGACTAAAAGGGGAAAGAACTGGAAGGGTTGTGGGAAAAAATGCAAGCCATATATGCTACACATGTATTGTTGTGAATATTTTTAAGGCGAATCTTGAGGAAAAAGAGATACTGCTTTAGGGTTAGAGTGAAGGTGAGAGGGTATTTTGCTGAAACAAACTATGGGCCATAAGTATAAGAAATACTGTTCTCCACCTTTAATATCTAATTTGATTTGTGCCTCCAACACAGATCATTCCCTTCTCTCAACTCCGAGAGTCTTCATTTTGCACTTAATGTTTGGTACAACATTTATTGCACACTCACTCTGGGCCAAGCTCAGTGCCAGGACTTGAGCATTTGAATGTGAAGTAGCTTCAGGATGACAATAACCTTTGTGTTCCCTGCTGAGCCTAGCACACAGCTACACACACACAGAAACGGGTCTATACACAGGTTTTTGTTTTTGTTTTTGTTTTTGTTTTTTGGGTTTTTTTACCGGGAGGTCCCGGGGATCAAACCTGGGTCCCTCCATATGGGAGACGGACGCCCAACCATTTGAGCCACTTCTGCCCCCTATACACAGCTTTTTAATGAATATAGATGTTTCCTTACTACTGAGGGCCTCACAAATTAAAAAATACAAATAAAATCCAAAATAGAATGTAATAGCATGGAAATCAGATAAGAAACATTCATTACCTCCATTTTACCTCCCAGAACATACGACAAAAAGGATTAAAGTGAGGGTGATGACCGAGACTGAAATCTACTTCTTATGATTCCAGGGTATTCCTCCAACCAGTTATTTTGTAAATAACAAATAAATGCTATGTATCAAGGCCCAAATTTTACCTCACACTTCAAATCATCTGTGCAGACAAAACAGGACTCCTTTCTGCCAAGTCCTCACCCACTGGACAACAGAAAGAAAAAAAACTAAAGTAAATATACAATTTTGGTCCTAGCCAATTTTTAAAACAGCCCCTTTAGGTGGTGTCTCTGCTTACTTTAATGAAAATTCTCAGTCCCTCAGCTCATCCCCCCAAGATGGCTCCCAGGTGAATGGGGTTAAATGCCTCTTTAGAAAAAAAAAAAAGATTTATTTATTTACTTTATTTATCACACCGCCGCCCCCCCCCCGCCACGCCCCAGATGATTCTCTCGTCTGTCTGCCCATTATTTGCTCACCTTCTTCAGTAGGCACCGAGAACCAAACCCAGGACTTCCCACATGGGAGGCAAGTGCCCAACGGCCTGGGCCACATCTGCTCCCCGTGGGCTGTGGCATCTGCTGGCTTGTAGCATCTGCTCATTACGGCAGGGGCAGCATCTAGCTCATTGCGGTGGGGGCAGTGTCCAGCTCATCTTCTTTCAGGAGGCACCGGGACCTCCTCTGTGGTAGACAGGCGCCCAACTGGTTGAGCCACATCCACTTCCCTCGAATACCTCTTACATGCCTGGTTGCTCTTTGTACTGCAGGTGTTAGGTGCCCCAGGTGGACAAAACAGTAGGGAACTGTTTCAAATGCCAAGTTCCCAGAGGCCAGTCAAGGTCCAACCCCAAGCTTAGCCCTTGGGAAGACAGTCACCTCAGGCCTGCTGTGTTAACTCTTTCCTGCTCAAGACCACCCTCTGCTCTCCATATGCCTTCATAAGACTCATTTGACTCCCCTACCAGGAGCAGGTCCAGAGAATAAAGAAATCGGGACCCAGAATCAATAAATTCCTCTCTTCCCTCCCGCTCGTCTTCTCTTCTTACAAATCCCCAGCCAGAAAAATAAGTGGGGTTTTCTTTTACTTCCTTTATGTCTTATTCCATTTATCACATAAAGTTTGTCTCTCTGACAAAGGCAAAAAGGATAACTTCTCAGAATCCTCAGCTCTATGGCATGGGTTCTCCTGTTTTAATTTTTATATGCTTAAAAAGGAGATAGAAGAATTTGTAAAGCCATCCTATAAGAAAATAGCCTGTCTCATTCTGCCTCATAATTTATTTTGCATATTAGAAACTATTACTTCAATACATTTCCATTCGGTCTGTAACGTAAAAAAATCTAAATAAATGTTCCAGGCTAATGATGGCTTAGATGGATCAGAACAAAGATTATGTACTTAGGAAGAGAAAAGAAGAATTAATTATATCCAAATCTCGTTGCCATTACATATATATATATATGCTATCATTTTATAAAATATGTGTAAGTCATATGGGGATATAACAGATTTTGCTGTTGTTTCCTGTGGTAAGCTCCTACAACAGTGTTTGGCACATACTAGGTGCTTGATAAATATTTGCTGAATGAATAGTAAATATTATCTATATATGGTCAAATAACATGTATCTGAAAATATGGAAATTGATTTAATACTGCATTACCCCAAAGGTGTTAGTCTCCCAGTTTCTTTGCTATGTTTTGGAGGTAGTATCAGGAAGTACCCCCAGCATGGATGAGTCCTCCAACAATGGACCTGGAGTCAAACTCGCCTTCCTTCTGTTCCATGGACTCAAAACACCACATCCCTCCAAGTTATATAACAGTATTTTAATTTTGTTTTGAATATCCTAAAGAGACTGTGACTGTGCCTCATTATATCACAAGTACTCAAATATCAGACTTTTTAAAACCTGAAACACACATCTTAAAACTCATTGATCTCATTATAACTCATATTTATTCAGTCATTTCTTTGCTGCATAAGGAAGGATATACTCTGTTGAATTACAAATAAAATGAAGCTTTAATTTAGAATATGTTTCAAATCTTGTTTTCATTTCTACTGGTCTCTTAGGATAAAAAGAATTATAGTGAAAAGAAACAGGAAAATAAAAATATAAATACTCTTTTCAGTTTTGATGTATTCAAAGGTTATTCCTATTTCAAAATTATGAAGGTCTACCCTCAAGAAGACTAAAGGAGAATCGACTTTTTTTTTTTTTTTTTTTCTGAAGGAGGTAGGATGCTTGTCTCAGCAGGAGTTCTGGTAGATGTATGAAATCAAAGATACCTGTGAGGCACCAAGGAGGTTGTTAGATACGTGACACAGAGCGAAGAGCAGATATTCGGACAAGAGAAATAAATCGAGGACTTTTCTGAAATAGATGACATCTAGACTCACCAGAGGGTATGAGAGGGGATACGATAATCTAGGAAAAAAGCACAGGGAGAGAAGGAAAAGGGAGGGGAAGGGAGAACACCCCACCCTGCAAAAAGTGGGTCATATTAGACAACATCAGTGCTCCAAGCCCTATTCTAGTGCGATAGACACAAAGATGAAAAGCGCTTGGTTGCTGCACTCTGCAAGGTCATGATCTAATGGTGAAAACTATTCCCCTAAGTCTGGTTTTGAACATAAGGATTCTGAGTGGTCACAAGGGAAAGAATTCTTATGCATTTCTAAGAGATATGTGCTTTTCTCTAATTGCTGTTTCATAAAAGTAATGGAATTTAAAACAAGTATACCTTCAGCCAAACAGTATGGCTTGTTTCTGATTTAAATTTTCTACAGGAAGCAGTTAAAAAAAAAAAAAGCGCATCATGTGAGAGTTGGTTTGAGAGCAGTGGTGAGTTCTTTGTGACTCGAACTGAAGATTCCTGATTGTGTCTCAGTGGGAGGAAAAATATGCATTTTCTCTCTCCCCTTCTGCTGAAATGGTTGCATGTTCAATCCCCATATATATAAAGGTCTCAATTGAATGATCTTTTTCATCAAAGTGCCTCACTATGGGTGATTTCTCATCATCTTTCTAAGAGCAGATCCAATGTCCTATTATTTTTATTTCAATGGGATAGCTGTTTGGGATTATCTTGTTATTTATCTAGAGAATTTGGGAGCTGGCAGTTTATAGAAGTCTAGAGAATGATTATATCAACATGACTTAAAGGCTTCTCTCAACTTTTTTTTTTCCTTTGAAAGCTGTTTCACTTCTTAATTTCCTGTCAGAAATGTCAGGATGGCGTCAAGCCCAGGTGGCAGAATTCGTCTCCTTTGTTGCTGTGTTTGCTTGACTGTGGCCTCCAGGACCCCACGTGATCTTGTGGGGGTGGCTAAAACAGTACCCCATCCCTGGCCAGCAGCCCCTGGCCTCCTCTGCTCCTCTCCCTTTCTCACTCCCTCCAGTCACAGGGGCTTCCTGGAAACTCTCCCATCATGTCAGGGAAGCCCTTGCCTCAGACACCAGCACTGTCTGTCCCCTCTAATTGGACAGATGACCGCAGGACTGACTCTCTCTCCTCTTTTCTATGTTCTATCCCACCCGCTACCACACCCTTGAGCCACCTCCCCCTTGCCCAGAGCCCTTATCACCATCTAACCTGCAATCTACTTTATTATATTCATTGCATTTAATCTGTCTTCCCCTCCTAAAATGTAATCACCACGAAGATAAGAATATTTGTCTGCTTTATTCACTTATGTATCCCGAGGACCTTGACGAGTGCCTGGCATACAGTTGGCTCTCAATACATATTAGGTGAATGAAAAAATGAGCGTACAAATGTGTGCATTAGGTAAAGTTGTAGTAGAGAAGGAGCAAGGCCAGGACCATGTGGTTGGGAGGTTGGGAACAGTGATTCTGATAGTTTCTTGTCCTCTGTGCCTAACATTTAGACACCAGGAAAAAGGAGACCTATTTCTCATTTAAGTACGTGACGCAGAAAAGCTAATATGCGTAAACTTACAACTTCGTGGTTACCTGCCATCATTCAGCTCCTGAATTCAATGTGTATGAAAATATAAGGCATATGTTTAGTACTATTCAGGGGGGAACAATCTTAGTTCTTTTTTTTTTTTTTTTTTTAAAGATTTTATTTATTTTATTACATATCTCCCCTTCCCCCCCATTGCGGCGACGCGCCGAGACTTGGTCACTGCGCAGGCGCGGCTTTCCCCGCTTGTGGGCGGTCTCTGCTTCCATCACGGCCGGCTTTTTTCAGTTCGCGGGTGGCTGGCTGCGCTCGATTTGCAGGCGACCTGCCCT
>PVKH010038730.1:0-11286 GCA_004027955.1 Chaetophractus vellerosus | reverse complement strand
TACTAATTTGGAGAAGTTTAAATAAACACTTATTGTTTTAATTTGCATTTGTGTATTTGTAACAGGGTATAAACTTTGGTGTCTAAGAGATTAGCAAGTTTGCAAATTCCCTGGGATCAACTAAAGTGTATGGACTAAGTCAACACAATAACAATTTTGTCATCCAGCATAAAAAGAAAATAAGATAAATCCAAATGTATGTGTTTGAGTTTAAAGTAAGAAAAAAAAACCATTCTGAATTTAGAAATGTAATACAAAATCTTAAATAGTCTATAGTTAGAATAATCAGATTATACCTATACATAACAATGTTTTATTTTTAATAAACTTGTTGTATTGAAGATATAGTTCAAGTGAAATCATTAAGTTCTTGTTTGGAGCATGTTCCCAGTATTCTTTAAAATTTCACACCATATGTCATATCCCTTGCATAGCAAAATTTAAATCTAATACACTTAAAATATTTGTTTTCATTTTTGAACACTTGCTATTCAATTCAAAATATATGCAGATTTGTCCACAGCAAGGCCAGCTTTTATCATGGATTGTGGGGGGATGGGAAGGTGAAATTTTTCAGTTAGAAAACTTCAGAATGTGTTGCTTCTCTGGCCTATCTCTTGTAAACTACCTTTCTTTCTTATTTCCTCTACCATAACACAAAACAAACAAACAAAAAAAACGATGTTTTTCTACTTTCTTTCACTTTGAAAATATTCTCTATTCCTTTCTGGGTGTCCTGACGTTAGGAATCGTCATAGATACATAAGTTCACTCATGGTTTGGGATAGATATCCTATTTATTGATGTCTCACCAGTGAGGGGTATTACCAAGGAAATTACCAAATTTTCTCTTCCTAATAAAAAGTGTACATGATTCAGTATTAGCTTAAGTCTTTAGCTACATAAAAATGTTTGTTTCTCTTTAGTTTCTCCCAATGTTTGAATACATACATATGAAAGTGAAAATGGTATGTGTTTAAAATTCGTTAACAACAAAAACCAACCAGTCATCAAGCAAACAAAAAGTGGGCATTTTGCCAAATAGAGAAAACAAGTACAAAGCAAAAATGAAACACAAGGTGGATTAATTTCCAGGCACAAAGTACAAGTACTCCAAACAACTATTGCTTATTTATTTCTATAATGTTTACCCTCTGTTCAAAAGGCAAAACCTCCTTTGCCGCAAATTTTTCAAGCTCCTGAAATTATACACTCTCCTTGGAGAGTAAAAAATAAACAAAAACCAAATGAAAAACCCTTCCTTCTTTGTCCCTAAATTCATTTATAGATTTTTTCCTAATAAAAAGACAAGGTGGATGGGATAATTATTATTTCCCTTTGATATTTGTTATATAATGATGATTCCATTAGCATCTACTTGACAGTTGCTAAATATGAAATAGTTTGAACTTTTAAACATATGCTTAAATATTCTTTGGAATATAATCATCCATTAAAAAACTGAAGTAGTGTTGGGTTTTACTGAAGATATTTTTTTCTGGGTTTAAATATCATACATTTTAAACCACTCTTCTCCTAGCCTTCTGAAAACAACCTCATCCTATAAGAAGAGAAAGTCTGAGTTAATATATTACTGAAGGAAATTCATTTTTGCCTGTGGACAAAGAATTTATTTTGAGGAGTACCTGTTTTGAACTGATTTCCTCTCTTCTTATCCATAGTTGCTGTGTCATAAGTAGGTGCTGGGGTCCCAGCCTTGTAAGCTGTGACAGATAGGCAGACTAGAGAAAGCTCCCATAACCCATATTTTCTGACATTTATGCCTTTCTGTAAGCACCTCTCCTTGAGCATCAACAGGACTTGGGACTCTCTTCTAACCACAGAATATGGTAAAATGAGAAATATCACTCCAGTGATTATGCTACATTAAACAAGACTTTGTTTGGTTACCACACTCATTTTGGAGACTCTCCTCCTAGGCTTGATGAATTAAGTGGGTATGTTGGAAAAGCCCATGTGGTAAGGAGATAAGGACATCTCTAGGGGCTGAGGCTACCTATAGAGGCTAAAAGCAGCTTCTAGAAGCTGAAGATATCTCTAGGAGCTGAAGGCAGCCTCTTCAGATGAATATGGCTTTAGGAGCTACAGGTGGGCTATCTGGGAGCTGAGGGGAGTTCTAGGACCTGAAGGCACCTCTAGAAGCTGCAGGTGCTTCTAGGAGCTAAGGGCATCTCTAGGACCCGAGAATGCCTCTAAGCATTTAGGATACCTCTGAGAGCGTGGCATGGTCTCCAGCCAACAGTCAGCAAGGAGCTGAGGTTCTCAATTCTATAATTACAAAGCAAGGAATTCTGCCAACAACCTGAATTAAGTTGGAAGAGGATTCTATCTCAAGCATTCCTCCAGATGAGATCCCAGCCTTTGCAGACACTTTGCAGCCTTGTGAGACCCTAAGCAGAGAACCTAGCCAAGCCGTGCACAGATTCCTGACCCACAGATGCCACAAGCTGCGTGTAATTGCCAGCTATGCGTGTGATAATTTGTTATGAGCATAGATAATTAGTACAGAGGTCTTGTGGAACCTGGAAGCAAAGAAGCAAGATATGCATAGCTATAGCTATTCTTCTCTGGTCATCAGGACCAAGGAAAGTGTCAGCTCACTTTTATCCTGTGGGACAAGCTCAGCACTTAGGGTTAGTCCATTTCTTAAAATAGGGGGACAACCTGGTACATTTTGCTTAATAGATGAAAGATGATTTGTGGAGTTGCAACCAGAACCTTAGCTATGAAAAAAAAATGCTCAGTTTCTCGGAGTCTTAGGTCACGTTTCCAAAACGCAGAGCCTGACACCTCAGGATTCCAGTTCTTGTGATTTATTAAGCGCTCTGAAGGAAAAATAGATGAGGAAGCTCAGGAAACAGGAGAAGGGATGACAAAACTCTGATCTCAAGTAGATTCTCTCTTGGCTTAACCAAGGAAAGGCCATAGGGTACAAGTTTCATGGCATAATTCTTCTCCCTGGGGACAAAGCAGCTTCTATCCCCTCACACCTCAGTCATGATTATGAGACAGCAAGACCTGAGTCAGGGAATAGCCTCACTCCTGGACAAGTGTGTTTCCAGACAACCTGGGAGGACATTGGAGATGGTGAGGCATAGCTGTTAGCACCCCTCAGCTCAGGAAGCAGAGTGGGTGCTCCAGCTGCCGAGCAGATCTAGTCTGGAAGGGGTGGCTTGTGCTGGGAGACTCCAGCAAAGAACAGTTCAAAGGCCCAGGGGTTAGAACCAGGACCAGGACTAGGCTGGCATGTTATCACCTGTATTAGTCAGCCAAAGGGGTGCTGATACAAAATACCAGAAATCTGTTGGCATTTATAAAAGGGTATTTATTTGGGGTAGAAGCTTACAGTTACCAGGCCTTAAAGCATAAGTTACTTCCCTCACCCAGACCCTGTGAGGGGACCGGCTTCCTGGGTTCCTCTCTTCCTGGGGCTTGAGTCTCTCCAGGTTCAGCTGCTTGTTCTCTCCACAAGGCCAGCTGTAGACTCTCAGGTGAATGGCTTGTCTCTCTTCCCGGGGCCTTCTCTCCTTCCCCACGTCCAAGCTTTCTTACTTCCAGAGCTCCAGTGCAAGACTCCAACATCAGAACTCCAACTCAAAACCCTCCAACTCTGCCCTTTGCCATGTCTTTTATCTTTGAGACCCCACCCACCAAGGGGCAGGGCTCAACACCCTATTGACGTGGCCCAATCAAATCCCTAATCATAACTTTATCATGCCGAAAGGAACAGACCAATTCAGAAGCATAATCCAATATCTATTTTTGGAATTCATAACTCTATCAAACTGCCAAACTGTTACATCACCCAACCCAATATTTGTATCCTTCTATACAACTCAAGTTATTCCTAAAGGAAATTGAGATGATGTCTAAAAACATACTGTTTCTTTCCAAAGCTAGGCTCTGAATCCTTGAAGCAAAAGCTAATAAATTTGGGGGAAGGGATTGTCTTACAGAAATAGCTTCCCAGCTATTCAGTTTAGGGCCCGAGAGGCTGTTTGCACGAACAACTCTGTGACTTCAGAAGCCGTAGAAGAGTAAGAACATGAATGTTTTATCTTGATTGCACTTTTTAAAAAGATTTATTTTATTTACTTATTTCTCCCCACACCCTCATTGTTTGCACTTGCTGTGTCTGTTTGTCTTCCTTGTTTCTTTAGAAGGCACCAGGAACTGAACCCAGGACCTCCGATGTGGGACAGAGGCACCTAATCGCTTGAGCCGCCTCCATTCCCTGCTTTGTTGTTTTCTCATTATGTTTTTCTTCTTATGTCTCTTGTTGCATCACCTTGTTGTATCAGCTTGCCAGGCCTGCCCATCATGCCAGCTCACTGTCTTCTTTAGGAGGCACTGGGAACCAAACTACAGACCTCCCATGGGGTAGGCAGAAGTTCAATTGCTTGAGCCACATCCAGTACCCTTGGCTGCACTTTTAAATATATGGCTTGTGCGTCCATGAGTTTCTCACCTACATATCTCTACACTTTCTTACTTGGGGGCAGGTGTAGGATTCGAGGCCTCGTCATGGTCCTGCTGGATGTCTGACCCCACTGTCTTGGCTTTGATATTTTAAGGTTGCTGTGCAACCCCACTGCCTTTTTATACTAGAAAAATGGTCAAAAGCTAAGATCAGTGCATTTCAATATATACATACATACTAAAACAACTGATAGATCCGTATTTTTTTTCCTTAAAAAATTAAGTGGAATAGACAGGAAGCTAATTTAAGTAGTTGCTATGAAACCAAAACTGAAAATTGAAAATGTTAATTTGTCCACGTATAGAATTGATAAAAAATTATTTTGTCCAGTGAAGATTATTTTGAAATATTACTTCATCATGAAAATTTTTATTTAAGATTTTTCTTTCAGAATTGGAGAGATAAAATTCCCTTGAAGTCCCACAACTCTCAGATGATGTGCACATTTAAAATCAGTGGCTGAAATCACCACACCGGTGTGTGTGCACAGCAGCCTGCCTTTCCAATAATCACTGCATTTTAAAGATAACCCATTCTCTGAGATCTGGACCTGGTGATTGATTGCATCATCGACTCCCAACAGAAGACATGTGGTTCATCTTAATCTGTGTCCCTGCAGCTGTGAACCCAAGGGAAATAGGACATTTTAAAGATGTTATTATTAGTTAGGTATGACCCAATGAATGAGGGTGGGCCTTAATCTATACTACTGAAGGCCTTATAAAGAGACTTTAGAGAAAACCACAAGAAGAACCAGAAGCCAGAGTTATGAGGAACCAGTGGAGTAAACTCAAGGAAGAGATCAAGGATATTGCCATGTGATGGAGGCAGAGATATAAGCCAAAGAACTTCAAGTTGTAGCAAGCCAGCACCAGAATGCTAGACTTTGAGGAGAATGCATGGCCTTGCCCACAACTTGATTTGGGAATTCTAGCCTCCAAAACCATGAGACAATAAATTCCTGTTGTTAAGCCAACCTTTTGTGTGGTATTCACTGTAATGGTTCTGGCGGACTAAATCACGCCTGTTGTCCTGAGACCCATCTCTTGCCCTTCCTCTGCCTTGCTCTGTTCTTCACAGAAGTTTCTCTGAAGTCCATGTTTCCTTGGTTCCTAGATCAACAAGCTCCTGGTTGGGTTCCATGGAAAGACAAGAAGAAGGAGAATCCAGGGTGAACCTTCTCCCCTTCTCTTGGTCATGGTATTTGCCATGGCCTTTTATTTTTATTTTATTTTTATTTTTAAAGAAGCTTTAGATTACATAAATGTTACATAAAAAATATAGAGGATTCCCATATGTTCCATCCCTCCACCTCCCACACTTTTCCACATTAACAACATCCTTCATTAGTGTGGTACATTTGTTACAATTGATGAACACATATCAAATCATTGCTACTAAACATGGACTATAGTTTGCACTATAGTTTAAGCTCTGTCCCACACAATTTGTACGTTATGACAAAATATATAATGGCCTGTATCTGTCATTGCAATGTCATGCAGGACACTTCCAATGTCCCAGAAATGCCTCCACATCAATTGTAACAATTGTACCATCTGCATGTAAAATGTTAATAATAAGGAAGAGGGGAAAGGGGGAAAGGTATTGGGCATATGGGAATCCCCCATATTCTCTATGTGACTTTTCTGTAACCTAAAGCTTCGTAGAAGATAAAATGAAATGCCACTGTACATACAGGACAACAGTCATGGTCTTTCAATCTTGCATGAGGTCTGCTATGTTCCCACTTTCTGCCAGGTGACCCCTTAGTTCTGGCAGCAGAGCCTCCTCCCTGGGTCCCTTCAGCCTTTGTTACCAATCTCTGTAATGCTCTAGCCCTCCATCTGCCTTCTCAGTTCTTAACATACCTGTGAAACTAATTCTATGGCCCAAACCAAGAAATACTAAATATTATGATTTTAAAGCCCCTTTGTTAGTTTGTGCAACTAATAATCTCAAACTCGATGTTGAACAATGATCAAGTCATTCCACTCTCGGATTCTGTGGTTCAGGAGTTTCAGCACAGCTCAGCTGGCTCTTCTCATACTTCTCTGGGTGTATGATGGAACTGTGAGGTGGTATTCAGCTGGCAGGAGGCTGATTGAAAAGGCCTGAAACCACCTCACCCCCATGTCACAGTGGGCAGGGGCTGTGACTGTCGCCATTACCTGCCTGCGACTCTCCAGCATGGCAGTGGATTTCCCACACTGGAGCTGATTTCTGTTAGGATGAGCATCTCATAAAAATGAGGAAGAAGCTGCAAAGCCTTTTCTAATAGTCTTGGAAGTCACATGGGCCACTTCTGCCAAACTCTATTTGTTAAGGCCATAACGACTCTGCCAATATTCAAGGGCCAGTAATTAAATTCTACCCCTTGATGGGGTAAGGCAAGGTCTTGTATGCTGTGGAGGATATTGTTGCTGCAACTTTGGAAAACACAATCACTGACCAAAGGAATAAGTTCATTTCTATATTACATTTGAGACTCCTCGTTTAAGCTCTTTATTTTTTTGATTTTTAAAAAACATTTTGAAAGTTGCAGAAGAATACCTAGAAAAGATTGTTAATAAAAAACATCAGGGGCTGGCTGTAGCCCAGTGGATAGGGTGCCAGTTTACCACATGGGAGGCCCTGGGTTCGGTTCCTGGGGCCTCTTCAAGCGGGCAGACCACCTTGAGAAGGCAAGCTGCTGTGGGCAGGGCAAAGCCTCAGTGGGCAGGGCAAAAAAACTGCCACGGGCAGGGCAAGTCGCCCGTGAGCAGGGCAAAGCCGCTCACAAGCAGGCAAGGCTGTGGTGCGGTGAGCTGACTCAGCAGGTCGCCGCAGTGGGGGAAACAAGCAGACACAGAAGAACGCAAAAATGAACACAGCAAAAAGAACAAGCAGAAAGGGGGGGAAATGTAAGATAAAGAAAGAGAGAAAGAAAGAAAGAGAGAGAGAGAGAAAGAAGAAAGAAAGAAAGAAAGAAAGAAAGAGAGAGAGAGAGAAAGAAAGAAAGAAAGAAAGAAAGAAAGAAAGAAAGAAAGAAAGAAAGAAAGAAAGAAAGAAAGAAAGAAAGAAAGAAAGAAAGAAAGAAAAGATTTAAAAAAAACATTAGAATTTAGGGAAAGAGATATTTATCTCATGAGGGTATTCATATTATATAATGAATAATAATTAAACATTAACTGACACTCTGCCCATGTAGATGATATACAGTCTCATAAGAAGGAAAAAATACAAATAGAAAAGAAAACATATCAGTGAAGCAATGGATTTATTTACCAAAGATCCAAATCTTCAGCTCCAATGTTATCTTACCCAGGAGCTGATTTTACATTTGAGTGAAGAAGTCTTTAAACAAATGTCATCTACAGTAAGAAAAATGTCTTATCCTAAAATGTCACCACCAAATCCCAACTCACTCTTCATATGAGGACAATGTCTAGCTTTCTCTGTTGGGAACACATTGAAATCCATGCCCTATATAAATACAGCACATTTTGTAAAATCTCCATCTATTTAAAATGTAACTCAGCCAAAAATCTGCCCAGTGCCCCTCCCTAAAACATAGCATTTAATGGCTTATGCCTTAAATATACTATGCTTCCTAAGGCTTTCTATAAATTTAATTTCTGCTTCAGTCTGCCATGTGTTACTGATAGTGGAATGCTTCAAGAATAACTAAGAGGCTGTGCACTTTTATAGAAAGAGAGGAAAATATGTATAACATATTATGGTAGTGCTTCTTAGTGGTACTTTTATAATAGACCCTCTTTAAAACCAATCTGGTCTATTATCTTCAAGATTCAGTCATCTGTCTGTGATTTCCATCTATTTGGGGTGTTCATGCCCAAAAATTGTTGTGGTAACTACTCTAACATCCACTCAAAATCAAAATTATTGTCAAATAATATTATCAATTATAATTTACCAGGCTATAGACCAGGAAACGTAAATTGGATTAACAAACTAACCTTTTTTTCAACATTTGGACAAAGTTTGAACTCTGCTTTGGATTTAAAATCTGTGATAAATTCTCTGCCAGTGACTGCAGCAGGGTGATCTCTGGCACTAGCTTTTTGTGTGCATAATTTTAAAACGAGAGCAGTGAGAAGTAAGAGTGAGTTTGTTGAGTATGTCATAGAGACAATACAAAAAGAAACAAAAACAGTTATAGTTAGTAGTTGAAATGTGTCTCCGCAAAAACCATATTCCAGTACTACCCCTGTTCTGTGCATATGGCCTTATTTGAAGATGCAATTAGTTAAGATAAGGTGAAACTGGATTAGTGTGGTCCATAATCCAAAGTGACCAGTTGCCTCAAAAGAAGAGAAAAGACACAGACAGAGAAGATGGGCAATGGAGGCTGAGATTGAGGCGTTCCAGCTGCAAGCCAAGGAACGTCCAGGATGGCTGGCAACATCAGAAGCTGAAATAGGTAAGGAGGCTTCTCCTCTGAGTCTTCGGGGACTCATGGCTCTGTCAGCATGGCTCTGTCAGTCAGTTCAGACTTCTAGCCTCCAGGACTATGCGACAATGAATTTCTGTTGTTTTAAGCCACCGAGTTTGTGGTACTTTGTTATGGCAACCCTAGAAAATAAGACAGGTTCTGAGTAAGTTTCTTGAACTCTTTATGCCTCCATTTGCTTACCTAAAAGATGAAGATCAGATTGCTGGATTGGATGAAATATTAATATATTTTCCTCATGTGTAAAATTTTACAATAAGGCCTCGTAGGTGTGCTATGAGTATGTGAATTATGATATATATAATATTTAGAAAAATATCCTGTGGTATCAGTGACTTTTATGATGAATGTGAAATTTCTTTTTATGTGTTTAGCCAAATTCATTGCAGGTTTTCCAGATTTATGAGGGTCTTGTTACAGGATATGGACTCAAAATTAGATAGTTTGAGCAAAGATTGTAGAAAGCATGGTTTTGCTCTAATTTAAGAGCTGTCATTAAGGGCATTTCTATAAGACAGTGTATTCAATTAGCCAGATATGTGTGTGTGTGTGTGTGTGTGTGTGTATGCATGTATTATAAGGAACTGGCTCAGGGAACTGTGGAAACTAACAAGTCCAAACTAGAGCATAACACAAACTGGAAGCTCCAATGAAGGTAACCTTGAAGTCTTTAGTCTGAATTCCCCAGGGGAAGCTGGCTGACTGGCAATTCTGGCAAGAATGAATGTTGACTCTGAGGAAGAAATTCTTCTTCTGACCTCTGAAATCCTCAGTCTGTCTTTTAGACCTGATTGGAAGAAGAGATTCCCCACATTGCTGAGGGCAATCATTTTTGTTAATTGTAGATGCAACCAACTGATTATAGATGTAAATCTTATCTACAAAATATCTTCACAGTAACAAGCAAGCCAGTGCTTGACCAAGCAACTGGACATTATACCCTAGGCAAATTGACACATGAAATTAACCATCAAAATTGCTATACAGGTACTTATTTTCTAGTGGTTAGAAAATACAGAGCAAGAGTAAAACTTCTGAGTAAAGAAGCAGAAGTCATTTGTATTCGCTGGGAGAGGAGATATTCAGTAATTTTGGGGTCCGATGTGGTGTTCTATGAAATTACTTATGTTCAACAGGAGGACACCATTGTCTAGAGGCCAGAGCAAGGCCAACTCCCAGCTCAAGCCAACAGGGGCTGCTTCCTTCTTCCTTATTAATATCATTACCGTCAATGGAGACATAAAAGCTATAATGAAACACAAACTTAAGAAGAGTACAGTATTATCTCATATTTTCTCTCTACTCAATACAATTTTACATATCTCTATGTATATTCATCCTAAAGAAAAGCCTTTATCATGACAAGCCCCCTAATCCAGTGTTCACATATATGCACTTATATCCACTATTTAGTTACTCTCAATGCCTCCTGAACAGGGCTCCAGCTCACCGTTCTCTACTCTAGTTTCTGCCTTTGTCACTTACCTGGGAAACATACCTTCACAGAGCCAACACTGCTGCCTCCCTGCCTTCACTCATTCTCTTCCTTCTCCTTGGAATACACCCTCAGAAAAAGTTCCTTGTATTGGATTGATTTTCAGATTAATTCCATCTTAGGCCAATTATCCTAATCAATTCCATTTTAATACCTAGGAGAAAGTATACATCAGTTCCCAGCAAATATGTGGGATCTCACCAAAGTGAGACAAAAGAAAGGTTGCATTTGACTTAGCATTAGAAATAAAATGCTTCTGGGCCTCCATTGCTGAGTCTATGGGTATGATTGTTGTCTCCTTTCCTAGATTTTCTTCTGTGATATGATAAAACCAAGACAATCCCTCAATCTCAGGGTAAAACCAGGCAGCATGCACCTCAACCTCACAGTCAGAAGCCAGGCCCAAACCTTGGAGGCTTACCTGTGCCACAAGTGCCTCAGGTGCCAAGGTTCTGGAATCTGCCACTAAACAGGAGGTCTGAGATAAACTGAAGTCTGGACATGCTTCTTATTTTGTCCTTCTCTCCCTTGAAGGAGTTAAAACACTCCATGTTCTCCTCATGATTCCAGAGAACTTCTCTGCTACTAGAAAATACATTATCTAAGTCAATATTGACCTGGACTTAAGATACTATCATTCTTGGGAAACGGATGTGGCTTAAGCGATTGGGCTCCCGTCTACCATATAGGAGGTCCAGGGTTTGATTCCCGGGGCCTCCTGGTAAAAGGCAAGCTGGCCCATGCAGTGATTTGGCCTGAGCGGAGAACTGGTCCATGTGTAGTGCTGGCATAGCAAGATGATACAACAAAAAGAGACACAGAGGAGAGACAATAAGA
>PVKH010038729.1:0-11281 GCA_004027955.1 Chaetophractus vellerosus | reverse complement strand
AAAAATTACTGAAAGTACCTCTCAACCTGTCACACCTAAGGCATGAGAGAACCAGAGGACACTAAGTTTGTTTCAACATATGAATCCTAGTATACCCATTCAGCCAAATAGTGTAATTCAGTATAGACAGTGGTCTCTAGTGGCAATTCCCTTGCCATCCTGAAAGTTGTTTTCTCATTGCCTTCTTCCTGGTCAGCAATCTGATTTGCTAGTAGCAGGAAGAGAAACCACTACCAGGGAGAGCTAACCTCTTTTCCTCTAGACCCCTTTAGTAAACATCCCCTCACTCTGTTCTGTTCTTCACCTACTTTAATGACTAGGTTCTATAGTGAAATGAAGCCTGGAAAAGATTTTCCAGGGACTTGACAAAAACTAATACATATTTTACTAATTCAAGGGTCTCAGAGCCCCACTCACACCCCTTAGTCTAAATGAAGAACTGTTTACTTTATAGAGTAGTAAAAGTATTCTAGTTGTAGAAAATCAATATCAAGATGCTTCTGTTTATTTCTTAATAGGATTAATAAGATACAGAGAAATTGGATCTGTTGCTGATAAAATTTTTACATTATACTACGATCATTTGGGATTCATACATAAACTGGCTCCGGATTATTTTGCAGCTGATGGGTCACTTTCATCCCTTGGAATTTCGAAAGGCATTTTTGGAAGGGTCAGTGATATAATGCGTTGGAACCGTTTGCCTTGTTTTATGAATAGATGCTGGGGGAGAGGAATGGGAGAACTAAACAAAAAAGCACCAACTCAGATTTTTACTATTTCAAATTCGTAGAAAACGTCTTAGTTCTCTCGTGTGGAAAATTTAAATTATTGAAATCAAAAGTCTGTAAGGATTTTTATACGCAGGATGAGTTTGAGGAACTCACACTCAATCTCCTCCACCCCTCCCCAAACAAACCATGCATGCATCCTCTGAGGAAAAAAAATATATTTGGCTCTTACTATGTGCCCGTTACTGTTGTGAATTCTTAATCTTTATAACAGCTCTTATTCCTACTTTGCTTATGAGGAAAGTGTGGCACAGAGAGGCTGAATAGATTACTCAAAATTACACAAGTAGGAAGTTATGGAATCAGGCATTCATCCCAGGCACCTCGCTGCAGGCCTGTGCTTTTGCCACTACACTGCCTGTCACTGGACTTGAGAATACTTTTCATGAGATGTTCCTGCCACCCCAAGGCTAGAATGTCATAATGAATTCTAAATAATTTTCAAGCTCCCCAGTAATTTTCAAGAGTCCTCAAATCTGTCTGTCCCACATTTATTCTCCTTGCATCTCTTTCCCACTTACTCCACTTCTCAATGGGTTCCCAAACTTAGAAGACTAGGAAACAAGACATGACAAAAAATGAGTCTTGGAGGCATTATCTGGTGGGTGTGCTCCCAAGCAGCCTGCACTGTCTACCACCCAGTCCTCATTTCAGAGCAACAAGATCAACCCCAACATCCGCTGTAGGGCTGGTCTCCACGTCTCTTCTCACAACTAAAAGTTCCCAAAGCTAGACAGGATTGGGACTGGAGAAGTGTACCTTAAAAAGAAGACCTAGGGATCAGAAACTAGGTCAAAGGGTCCTGTGTTCACTGCAAGGGAAAAACTTGTGAATTAGAGGAAATGAGAAAGACCTGTGCAACCTGAATGGGGACACCCAGGCCGTAGCTGCGCAGGTCACTAGAATGAGAGCAGGAGCAGCAGCTTTCAAGTGGGGCGAGGTACTTCACAGCCGCTTTCCTGACTAAAACTCCAAGTAAGAACCCAGGTCTGCACCTCCGAACTCTTCCCCGCAACACAGTGGAACTTGAGTTTCCATACCCTTCCACTTCAGCCTTTGGACACAGGACACTTAGCCTGAGTTAGAATCATTAGAATTTCTTTTCCTCCTCAATAGAAAAATACATTTTCCTTTGTGTACATGTGGATATTCAAACAGAGTATGTTGAAATATTTCTCCAACTGATAAGCAAAATAGTGTTGTTTTGATGTGAACTGTAAACAAGTCTGCAATTTACATTTTGTTATAATTGAAATATACAATAGTTTAATCACAATACTTCCTTCTTTCCTATTCTAGCCTCCTGATATGGGCTTTGAGACTGCACTTGCTCCACAGTTTATCTCCTTAAATGAAATGATCTTTTTTGCATATGTACCTGTGACTGAACCTAAGGAAAGTATACACACCAAGACATTCAACAATATTCACTTTGGAAAAATGATCCACTCCGGGTAAGGATTTGTCTCATGTTTATTTAGACTGCATACTGATTTCTAGATTCCAAATTTTGACCCTACTTTTCTGAGTAATTTTCTTGGTCAAATTAAGTAAGTCTTTTTTTTTTTCTTTCACACCCCACAAGGACAAATACATTTATAGACCCCAAGTTGTCTTGCATGGTGCCCCAAATTTGGCCATTATGCGCCAAGCTATGGAAATATGTGTTTGCCAGCTTAGAGATCAGAAATGTCCTGGACCAAGATGGACACTGCTTATCCACAGTATTCACTCACACTGCAAGCCTTGTATGTCCTAGAGATAAGCACGTCTGATGTCATGGGCAGCATCTTGTGTGAAATATTGCATGGCAGGGGATGCAGAATCCTCAGGAACACTTACGTCTAGAGGGATCAGCAAGAGCTAATGACCCTTAAAGCTGCCTCAGGTCTATAAGCTTTATTTTAGGGACAGTATGACTCCTACAACGCCAAAAATTTAACAACCAGAAAAGGGAACGATTTCAGGTTACAAAAACTCACCCTGACCCAAGAGTGGTGAGCCCTATTCTTCCAGTGGGTTGAAATCTGTGTGTGCATCTTGTATGTATGAGGTTGTCAATTCATATCTTGTCCCATAACTGACACCTCCATGCATCGTGGGGCAGCTCACTCAAAGGTGGAGACAAAGACGGGAATCAGACATCATCGAACAAATGCTGGCAGTATTTTCTTTCGCAAAGATTGTAGAACTTTCTGTCACTGATAAAAGTATCCGTGATCTCTGGAATTATTTTATGTTGTAGATGGCTTTTATATATGTGATACTCCACATCACTTAGTTTGTATTTATATAGGTACGTCCTTGTAGAAAGCTCATAGAATCACGTTTTAAACGTTTAACATAAAATTAATGTCATGTCAGTGTTAAGATTAATTTCTCATATTTGAATTATTTTTTAAAGGATATGCTCATTCTCTTAAGGATCAGGATATTTGAAAACCAGAAAAGCACATCCTAGAACCAGATTCCCAATAACAGAAACTTTGCTCTATTTGCACAGAAACTAGGGAATGGGCAGCTCCAATGAGAAAACTATGACCAAAAAACCTGGAACAGAGAACTGGTGTGAAGTGAGACTTGAAGTGGGAAAGTCAAGAATTTGGCAGCCCAAACTTAAGAGGTCATCAGTAGGCCAAAGGCAGATAACTAGCAGTCAGGTGGTTGGGCAGGCAGAACCATTCATTTATTCCACAAATAGTTATCTTACACTTACTACATTCAAGGCACTATGTAGGTGCTGTGAGAGAGAAGTGAACAAGACATTCAAGCCCCTGCACTCCTCACGTGTATAATCTAGCACAGAAAGCAGACAACTAAATAATTACAGTTGAAACAAATGTACAAGAGGAGAGTATAGAGTAGCAAGAGAGTATTTTCCTGGAATTCAGGGAGATGATCCTAGTGGGAGATTTGAATTTGGGGATCATTTGCATAAAGATGGATTTTAAATCCTAAATCCTCTTTTGGAGGATCTTGGAATGCTTCTCAGAGGAAAGTGGTGCTTAAGAATGAGAATATTGGAAGGGGGTGTTGGGGTAAAGTTCTAGCTGAGAGAACAGCATGTACAAAGTCCCACAGGCTAGAAGGACCATGTTGTATTTGAGAAACCAAAAGAAAACCGGAGTGACTTCACTGCAGTGAACAAAGGATAAAAGTCATTTAAGAGAGTGGAGTCAGTCAGGTAGGGCCTTTTGAGTCCCCTTGAAAAATTTGGATGTTATTCCCATAGCTGGGAAAATCTTTGTAGACTTTTAAGTAGGTAAATAATTGGATTGATTTATGTGTAATCTGTTTATTGAAAAAATAAAGGTGTTGGATGGACGAACTTTATTTTTTCTCCTACTGTCTCTTCATATCCAGTCTGTGGATTTATTTCCTTTTCTACCTCTAGATGAAATATCAGGCAAGTCCCACAGTTTTTCTCTTAAACAATAAACACATATTTCCTTACTTTTAAAGAGTCTAAGCCAGTCTAATAATCACATAACTCCATTCCTGTCCAGTGTTTTTAAGAATTTTCAAACCCTTATCCAATTTAAATTTGTTTCCCAACCCCTCATTTGGGCCTGACACACACTGAGAAGTCTTGAGTGTGGGAAAGCAGAGTGTTTCTCACTCTTTCTCACTACTTTCTAGCTCATATCCTCTCTCCATCATAGCTTATGGTTTCTAGCCCTTCCAGAGTTTGGGTGAAAGAATGGTGGTGAGGTAAAGGAGCAAGCAATGGAGACTTCCAGAGTCCTTTTCTGGCAAAGTAACTCTTCCAGTGAGTTATAACCACCCCCCTCATGTCTAGACCTCTGAACATCCACTGGTCCCTTAGTTTCCCTTCACCTTTCCAGCAGTCCTTCTTTTCTTTACTGCCTCCTTATGGGCTGCGGTAGGATTAACCTTCTGGCTGCTGTAATGCCAAGCTCAGTGGAGTGTGTTCTGCCCCTGGAAAGCAGATCCCCCATTTTCCAGATGGCCCAGCTTATAAAGACAGAGATGGAAAATATGAACGAAAGTTAAGTGACCTGGAAGACAGAGTAAAAAGATCTAATAAACCTTCATTCTAAATTGGAAAGGAGACGATATAGAGAATATGGCAGAGGCAATATTAAAAAAAGGCGATGACTGAGAATTTTCTAATAGTGGTGAAAGATACTAATTTCAGATCCAAGAAAATCAGTAAATACCAGGCAGGATAAATATAAATAAATCCGCACATAAATGCAATATAATGAAACTGCAGATCAACAAGGCAAAAAGTAGGGAAAAAACTAAATTAAAAAAAATACTCAAAGGAATGCTAATTAGATGGAGATCTAGTGGAAGCTAGAAGCCAAAAGCAGAGGGCATTTCGGGAACTATGGAATCAACTATGATGAATGCTGCTGTGACTGAATAAAATAAGGACGAAGAAGTGAGCTTTGGAGATGTAGTAGCCTTGATGAAAGCAGTTTCATTGGCATTGGGGGGTGAGGGTTGAGGCTGGGAAACAGCATTGACATTGGAACGAGACCCTAGAATGTATAAGTAGTTAAATTTGCTGATGTTTGTCTTTTGCAGTCTTTTCCCCACTCAACAATTTCTCCTCTTTACCTCAGGAGCCCACTAACTCTTATTTTTTTTTAATTTAATTTTTAAAGTTTTAGATTACAGAAAAGTTACATCGAAAATATAAAGGATTCCCATATATCCCACTCCTCCCCCTATCACATTTTCCCCTATTAATAACATCTTTCATTCGTGTGGTACATTTGTTTCAATTGATGAACAAATATTGAAGCATTGCTAATAATACTAAGCACAGTCTGTAATTTACATTATGGTTTACACTTTGCACCACACAATTTTAAAGGTTTTCACAAAATGTATAATGGCCTGTACCCATTGTTGCAATGTCATATAGAACAATTCCAATGCCCTAAAAATGCCCTGTGTTCCACCTATTCTTCCCACCCTCTCCCCTCTGCACCTCTGGTAACCACTATCTTTATATCACTGTTACAAGTTCTTCCTTTACAACAATAACAATGAGTCTACTTTAGTCCATGGTTGCATTCCCCCCTTATGTTTGTACGTTCTTTGATCTTGAGGATTTGGGGATGGTGATGCCCACCCGCTTCAGATTGAGAGGGACCTTAGATCTTGTCGGGCAGATGGAAGGAACAGTTTTGCTTGCAGTTGTAGATACTTTTTCCCTTTTGGGATAAGGGTTGTCCATTATCATCATTTTGTTAGTTGTCCTGGGTGAGTCCAATGAACAGGAGAGTAGGTTTGGCCACAACTCTGCTGCAATTCAGCATTCAACCAGCATATGCAAAGACTGAAGATTTAAGTCTCTGGGACATATATTTAACAGGTATAGTGCCAATTCTATATGTAAATCAAAAGTGGTAGAAGAATCGTGTGTAGGGAAATTAGAAATGAGTCTAATTCTGTTACATTGGGGAAATAGGTTATCATCTATTCCAAGGTAAGGCCCACCGATGGAGTGCTGGTTTCATGGAGTTGTGTGCCTCGTCTCTAGTGTCCATTTGTCTCTAAGCCCTGGGAGCCCCCCTGTGTGAGGCTTTGTTTACTGTGGCAATTAGTGAGATCTGCCCAAGACATGTGTAAGTGTAACCGCTGCAGTGACCTCCCAACTCACTTTGAAATCTCTTACCCGGAAAAACTCTTGTGTTTAATGTTTCTCCATCCTTCATTGACCAGCTTTTCTTCCCTCCTCCTTTAAAAGCTGGTTTCTGGAGCCGGCTGTAGCCCAGTTGGTAGGGCACCAGTTTACCACATGGGAGGCCCCGGGTTCAGTTCCCAGGGCCTCTTCAAACAGGCAGACCGCCTTGAGAAGGCAAGCCGCCGTGGGCAGGGCAAAAGCCGCCACGGGCAGGGCAAAAGCTGCCACGGGCAGGGCAGAGCCGCCCGCGAGCAGGGCAAGCCACCCGCGAGCAGGCAGGCCGCCGCACGGTGAGCTGACTAGGCAGGTCGCCGCAATGGGGGGAGAGAAGCAGACTCAGAAGAACGCAAAAATGAACACAGCAAGAACAAGCAGGAAAAGGGGGGGATATATCATTTTAAAAAATAAATAAATAAAATAAAATAAAAGCTGGTTTCTCTCCTCTCCTGGAAAAGTAGAGGCTGATTACCTCTAAGAGCAATCCTAGACATTTGAACACTGGAGACTCACTAACTTCTTCAGTGGTAGGAGAAGTGGGGAGACAGCTTTGGTAATTAAGGTAGCTGCCTGGCTTTGACAGGTTATTAACTTGAGATGCAAAGAGGTAAACATTTATAAATAATTTTTTTTCTTGAGTATAAAATTAAGATATGCTCATTATAGAAATTTCCTAAAAGACAAATATAAAGAAGAAAACTTAAATAATGACTGTTAACACTGATGAATGACTTATTAGTCTTCTTACAAGCATTTTAAAATCTTTCAACTTGCTTTTTTATACTTGGACATTATAATGTGATCATTTCCCTTATGTAATTAAAAACTCTTTGTAAATGTCATTTTAACCGTTGCATTTTTATAAGTAGATCATTAAATCATTTACTTAATAAGGTGATGAACATCTTTGTGTAGAAAGCTTTTTGTTCCCTGTGTTTCAAGTTACTTTCTTAGGCTGGAGCCCTAACAGTAGACTTATGGAATAGGAAGAAAAATAATATTAGAACTTTTAATACATACTGTCAAATTGCTTTGTAGGAAACATGTACCAATTTACAATCCCAACAACAGCAGATGAGTGCCTATCTCCACTGAATTCTCACCACTACTGAACCTTGTTATTTAAAAATCTATGCTAATTTCATAGGTAAAAACTGGTATACCATTGCTGCAATTGCAATTTCATTGATCAATGAGGTTGAACAAATGTTGATCAAATGTTCATTTGCTAGCCATTTGTAGTATATTTTGTTTAGAAATTATCTGTTCGTAAACTTGCTCATAAGCCACTGTTGTATTCAAATTACTTAGTGTTTGCTGGTTTGTTTTTAGGAAAACTGGAACAGCTTACATAAGAAAGATATTGCAACATACAACTCCTATAGGATTTTTGTCCTCAGTTATTGCAGAAGTTATAGACCCTTTTGGATTAGAAGATGTGAATGAGAGCTCTTGTTTGTCTAGTTCCCTTTCCATTCATGAAAATAGTAGTTTCTTCTATAAACTTACTCTTCAAAGTAAGTGTAATAATATAATATATCTCCGGTGCCTAAAAATAAATGAAACACTACTTTTTGGGAAGACAGTTATGCTCATTTATAGAGTAACAGATTTCAAATGTTAATCAAATTTATAGTCTAAAGTAGTGTGCATATACCTTGGCTCCTGTAGGTATTATTTATTTCTAATATAATAGAACCTAGCTATAAATTTGTTGATGTTTCATCAAGAGTAGTGGCTATCATTTATTCCTATGTGTCTATTTTCTTTAAGTGCTCCAGAGAAGTGAGAGAAAATAAGTAGTTCGTGGGGATTAATTAATTAATTTGAAATCACTGTTATATAGGATATTTCTATTTCAAAGGATCATATGATAGATACGTAGCATACATCAGTATATTTTATTGTAAGGGTTTGGGTTTACTTTGAGTAAATGGGAAACTATTGGAGGGTTTTGAGCAGAAAGTGACATTGTCTGACATGTTTTAAGAAGATTGCTGGCTTCTGTGCTGAGAATAGACCAGTTAAATGATGGACAGGGTCAACTTTGGAAACAGAGAAATCAGTTAGGAGGCTACTGCAATTATCAGGTGAGAGATCATATTAAATTTAACATGCCTATTACCTAAGTGAAGAAATAAGATGGACATTTTAAAAATCTAAGTATGGAGTTCAGGGAAGAGACCTGGACTAGAGATATAAATTTGGGAGTTGTCAGCATATTACCTGGAAAATGAGTATAGATTTAGAAAGGAAGAAAGGAAGAGGTACAAGGTCTAATCCCTAGTATTCCAATATTTATTGGTTAGGGAGATGGGGAAGAATCAGTGAAGGAGATTGGGATAGGCAGGTCAAGAGAACTAATAGAGCTCTGTCTCAGAAGTCCAGTGCAGAAGGCTTATCACTAAGGGAGGGCTTCTGTGTTACATGCTACTAATAGGTCATGTGAAAATGAGGACTGAAAACTGACCGATGGATCTGTGTGAAAGTTATTGGTAAATTTGATACAAGCTTTTGAGTGGAGTATTGCAGACAAAAGTTTGATTAGAATTGGTATAAAAAGTTTTGACAGGAGAGGAACTGATGACAGTAAGTAAAGGTAATTCTTTCAGAGAGTTTTGCTATTAAGGGGGAGGAGAAAAATCATGTGGCAGTGGGAGAGAATTCTGGAAAGGGTTTTTGTTGGTTTGCTGAAAATGAGAGAAATTAGAACGTGTGTGCATAATAAAGGGGATGATGGAGTTCTCTTCCGATTCTTTTTCTTTCTTCTTTCCCAGAGTGAGAAAGGCATAATTGTTGTTGATTTGTCTCATGACTTATCAAAAACACTTGACAGTGATGACCTCACTCTCCACGAAACACCATCTTCCTTCAGCTTTCCTGATATCAACTCTGATGGGTTTTAGTTTTCTCTAATCATTTCTCCTTTGTTTCCTTTGTGGGGTCTTCTCCCTTCTCTGTCCCTTAAATGATGGTGTTCTTAAAGTCCTGCTCTAGAGCCTTTTTTCTAAACCTTCATGCTCTTCTTGAAAATTATTCACCTATTCAACAAATATTTATTGAGCACCTTTCATGTAATAGGCACTTCTTTAGGCACTGGGGAAACACTGGCTATATTTTCCTTCTCTTGTAGAATCACTATAAATTTCCAGACTATTAAAAGATCTTAGCATTTCTGTAGTAGGGTAATTCTCATAATTATTTAGCCCTAAAACATTTTTTTTTAGCTGGGAATGTCACAGAACTAGTTTCATAGCAAACGTTACAGCATAGGTTTGTGCTTGAGGTAGCAATGATAAAAGTATAAAATAATTTTAATTGTAATCTGAAATCTGGCAAATGTTCTCTGGTTAGGACCATAGTTTAAAACCCAAATAGAGTATTCATCAGTTACGTCCACCAGTATGCTTGTTGAACATGGGCAGTTTTATATGAAATCTTTTCTGTTTTAGATCCAGATGCTCATTCCTCATTTCAAGATTCGGATCAAGAGAAGACTGTGGTGATTCCTGGTTACAGCAGCTTCCTGATCCTGGATATCATAGATGAGAAGAATGCTTTAGCTATTGCTACCATGCCTAATAGAGTACCATTGGATGTGACCTTTCAAAAAGGCTCCTGGTTCTTATACAACTTTGGGCAGAGGAATGGACGAATGTGGACTATATATTCAAGACATTGTAATTATTGGTTTCAACAACATGACGATTCCCTCAGTGCCCTGAAATACATCGATCTGGGGAAATATCATATTTTAAAAGTTAGGGTCATACCTAATACACAAGGTAAGTTTGTTTTTATTGAGAAACATCAGGAGGAGATGTTGTTTTTCTTGAATGTGAAATATATTCTTTGAGAGTTCCTTTATCTTTGTTTTCCATTGTAGTTGGCAGTCTAATAACAGTATTTGCTTCTAAGTTTTGGGCACTTAGTATATGCTACATTCTGTGTTAAGTGTTTTTATGCATTTATTTAATGCCTATAACAACCCTAGAATACTAGAATACTAGATTATGATCCTCAATTTACAAATGAAAAACAATGAGATTAACAGCCCAAATTTACATAAGATTTTACTTTAGATTTTCCTGTTTTATGACAAAAAACAACAGCTTTTAATTACTTTAGTATTCTTGCATCTATTTCAAGTATTTATTTAAGCCAAAAATGGCTTTTAATAGGATTCTATGCTCCTTCCATTTTTCCAGGCATTTGGTTTTGATTATTAAAGTAATACAAACTTATTAAGAATGCTTGAGGGAACCAGCTGTGGCTCAATTGGTGGGGCTCCGGTATACCATATGGGAGGCCCCGGGTTCGGTTCCTGGGGCCTCCTCAAGCAGGCAGACCGCCGCGCGGTGAGCTGACTCGGCGGGTCGCCACAGCAGGGGGAGACAGGCAGACACAGAAGAACGTGAAAATGAATACAGCGAGAACAGGTGGAAAGGGGGGATATATAATAAATAAAAAATAAATCTTAAAAAGAAAAGAATGCTTGGAAAATGTCATACTAGAAAAAAATAAAACAAAAAAAGTTAATAAATAACTGAGCTAGAAAGATAGGAAGGAAAGATGAAAGGAAAGGAGGGAGTTAGAAAGAAGAAAATCCTGACACCATAAATGAAGAGAGTTGAGAACTGAATCAAATCCCCTACAAAAGACAAGTCTTAATCCACGTTCCTTAGTGCCTGAACACATTTGCAAATAGGACTTCTGAAGATGCTGTTCTTAGTTAAGATGTGGCAAAACTGAATGAGGGTAGGCCTTAATCCAGTATGGCTGAATCACTTCTAAGCAGAGGAAACTGGGCATGGAAGTAGAAGTCAGAAGC
>PVKH010038728.1:0-11280 GCA_004027955.1 Chaetophractus vellerosus | reverse complement strand
GCCCCCCTTTCTGCTTGCTCTTGCTGTGTGTCCTTTCTTCTGTGTTTTTCTATGTCTGCTTCTTGTCTCCCCCGTCTTTGCGGCGATGTGCCGAGTCGGGCCTCCGCAGCGGCGGCTTGCTCCGTTCGAGGGTGGCTCCATTCCGTTTTCACGGGCGGCTCCGCTCCATGTTTTGCGGGCAGCAGTCCTCCATGTTTTTTGCGGGCTGCTCGGCTTCCGCACTTCGCAGGCGTCAGCTCCGCTTTTCACAGGTGACTTTGCCATGCCCGTGGGGGGTCCGCCCTGCCCGTGGCGGCTTTTTGCCTTGCCCACGGCGGCTCTGCCCCGCCCACGGCGGCTTGCCTTTCTCAGGGCCGTCTGCCCCCTCGGAGAGGTCCCCGGGAACCGAACCCGGGGCCTCCCATGTGGTACCCCAGCGCGCTCTTATCCACTGAGCTATCTAGCCGGGCCCAACTGTGGGCTTTTATAGGGGGTGTTTATTTGGGGTAGAAGCTTACAGTCACAAGGCCCTAACATACAACTCAAGGTACCATAAGAGATACTTTCTCACCCAAAATCATTGGCCACATGTTGACGCAGGATGGCGGGCGACGTCTGCGAGGGTTCAGCCTTCCTCTTCCTCTTAAGGCTCCGTGGTCCCAGCTTCTTCTGATCTCAGCTGTAGGCTGGCACAGGTCTCGTCTCTCTCCCGGGGCTCCTTTCTCTCTGGGCTCAGCTGCTGTTTTCTCCACTAGGTCAGCTGTAGACTATCAGGCTGGTCTCTCTTCCTGGGGCCTCTGCCGTGTCTAATGAGCCGTCTCTCTTCCTCTGTGTTCTGCTTTTCTGTGTCTGCTTCCGTGTGAGCGCCTGTTTTAGCAGCCCACTGATGGGGACGGGGCTCAACACTGAGTCGCACTCTCATGATGTGGTTGAAGCAAAGCCCTGATCTTAACATAATTTAAGCAGACGTCTCACCTGAATCTAGTACAATCAAAGGGTTTCACACGCAGAGGAACAGACCAGTTTACAAACATAATCTACATCTTCTTTTGGAATTCATAAATAATATTAAACTGCCACAACCATATACTCCACTTATGGTTTCAAGTCTTGTGGGTTTTTCTTAGTATTATTATTATATTATTATAAGTGCTGTGAGGACTCAAGGGTTGACTCTTGTCCTTGTTGGATATTCACAGCTTTTAGAACATTGGCACATATTAGGCACTCAGTTAATGTTTTTTGAATGAATGAATCTTCCTGGAAGTCTTCTTGGCTCTCGTCCAGACTAAATTCACAAGTCTTTCCTCCCTGCTTCCCCAGCTCCTTGTCTCTCATGGCTCTTATTGTGTGTGGGATTTGCTACCATTTGTGCCTATTGTCTCTCTGCTGTGGACTCTGAAAGTTCCCCCGGATCCCCTCTACTAGCCAGTGGTGCCCTACAAACATGAGCAGTCGATAATAACATCAGAAGAGTTCCTCTTTCTTTCCCCACCCAAAGGAACTTTGCAGTCCCTGAGCTCAGGGCTGTGCTTTTGAATGGAGCAGCGACCTCTCTCCTCCAAAGCCGTTTGCTCGTCACCTCCATCCCCGCAGCTCTCTGCCTGTCCCTCCTTTCTCTTGCTTTCCAAGCTGCTCTCTAGTAATCGCAGAAGGGTTCCTTTTCTTTCTTCCACCCGCACCTTGGATCCCATTCCTGGCTGGAAAGAGCACGGGTGGGCCTGGTCCCTAGAGGTGAGCTGCCAGCGGGATGGGGCGGAGCTGCAGGAGCTGCAGGGTCTTGCAGGCTGCGCTGGGCGTGGTGGAAATGGAAATATTTGAATCGAATATGGAAAACTGGCAGAATTTGGATGGAAGAGAAGGGAGAGAGGTGGCTGAGGGCGAGGGACATGAGAGGCAAGAGGGAGGAGCCCAGGAAGGCTCTCTCTCTCCTTCCATCAGGCCTCCCACCTCTTCCGTGTGCCCAGAGGGCCCTCCCCAGCTCCCTGGAGAGGCTCCTGACTTCGTTTCTGCAGCTCACGGTGGTTTAGCTCATACGCTAGATTGAGTAGCAGCATCAAAGCAAACATTTGCAAACATTTTATTTTGAGCCAGCTTTAGTTCTTTCCCGTTTGGTTTGCTAGTATTTCCCCTTTCTTTTATGTTGTCTGTATATGTTACTTCAGCTGTATTAGGGATTAAATAGGTTTTTCTGGATTAGTCTGCGATTATAAACACTAGTCATAGTTTTCCCGGGAGAAGGAATTTGGGGTTGCAAACAACTGATTTGTGTAGAAACTTTTGGAATACAACATAATGGTGAACTTTCTTGCAACTGTTTCTAGTACTGGTTCTGGTTTTACATTTTTCCTGTCAGGTTTGTGAGTAGAATTCAGTGTAGCTCCCTCCCTTTGATTCCGTAGTTATCCAAGGCAGCTAACCAAAAAGTGCATAGACGTTATGAATCTTATCACAGGCGATTTTATCTCGTTTGTTACATTAAATAGTATCTTAGGTGATTAATGTTTTTTCCTCAGCTCTTTAATCAGATAATCATTAGGTAGAGCCTTTCTTTTATGCATGTTTAAAAGAGTAAGTGAATGAATATAAGATTAAAGGCTTGTTCTCGTGAGCCATCATTCTTCTGCTGGGGACCAAATCAAAATTGCTAAAAGAGCAGAAAATACAGATCTTACACTCTCGCCTCGATAGGATTGGCCGTGTAAGACGTGCGCTGCCTGGGAGAAGGGGTGGTGCCTTCTCAGTGAAGGGGGCTTGGAGGAGTAGCCGTGTGTATTGCGACCGCCAGAAGGAAGAGCCATCGTCTGGGAGATACTTCTTACCGGCCTTGTGCTTCTGAAGAGCAGTTCATTACTTCCATGCCTTAGAAGACTTTTAAAAACACAATGTTTGCTTTTCAACAGTTTTGTCTCCAGTTATTGTACTATTCCAAATAATTATAAAAACTCACTCCATGTCGGCGCACAAAGTAACTTTGCCAGCAAAATGTCCATAACTACCCCTGTCATTGGCAAGATCCCAGCCCCCCCCTTTTAACCAGAGGCACTTATGTTCCCTTCTCTTCATGAAAGTCTAATCAATAGATTAATTGCTAGTTGAAGGTACTTCTCTAGTCACAGAAACTCATTTCTTAAAATTCAGCATTTAAGAGAAGGTTAATTTGGAGGTTAATTATAGTAACTATGGTGTCAATAGCTATTTCCTTTTCATTATTGTTATAAAATGACTCATTTGGTTCATTAAAGATTACTTTTTAAAGGTGAATTAAGAAAACTTTATTTTAATTGTCCTATTTTCTAAACCATCCAACCCTTATTTACATAGAACTGTTCAATTTTTTAAAAAAAGGCATGACTTGTACATGAATTTCATAGAAGCATTATTCATAATAGCCAACAAATGGAAACAACTCAAATCTCATCATCTGATGAGTGGATAAATTTTAAAATGTGGTAGATCCGTACAGTGGGATGTTTTCAGTAATAAAAAGAAGTGAAGTACTGATGTGTGCTACAGTACGGACGAACTTTGAAAACATGGTGCTAAGTGAAAGAAGCCAGTCACCAAAGACCACGTGTTGTATACTTCCACTTACGTGAAAAGACCAGAATAGACACATCTAAGCAGACCCAGGGCTGGGTCGGGGATTGGAGGAAATACAGAGTGCTTGCTCAAGAGTGGTGCTTCTTTTTAGGGTGTTGAAAATGTCCTACTCTGTGTGGTGATGGTTGCACAACTTTATGAAAATACTAAAAACCACTGAATTGTGCACTTTAAAACAGGTGAATTTTATGGTATGTGAATTACAGCTGAGTAAAGCTGTTATTAAAAATATTTTGCTTGTAATGTAACAGTGGAATCGACTTTAGATGGGCATGATATGTTCTGTAGGATAGATAAATATAATGCATGGAAAGTAAATGAATTAATGTCCGCTGAGGAAAATGCTCAACATTTCTTTGAAACTATTGAGGTGAGAATGAATAGAGAACAAATTCTCTTTTCCATGAATTTGAAAATATCATTGTGTTTAAATACTGGGAGGCAGATCACAGTTTCACTGTGTTGAAATTTTTCATTTAAAATCTGAATGGCTACTTGAAACCATCTGCTGAGTTTCATGGAGGTGCATTAAAGATTTCTGCTCACTGCTTGAGATGGCCTGGCTACGCATGCTGCAGGCCACCTATTATGTCATGGCTGGCAGTTGGGGCAGTACAGTTGCTGTGTGGATTTGGGGCTGAAGTCACTAGTGGCTGATCCTGCTGGTATGAAGAGGAAATGAGAAGAAGGGGGTGTGAAGCTGTCCCTAGAGGTCTCGAGGCTTTCCTTTCTTCCTCTCTCTGATGGAAGGATCCTGGGATTTCACTGCCGAGCTGTTGATAAAAGCGTAATTCGGAGAAATCCTACATGATCGATAGGGGCATGGTTAAATAAATTATATGTACGTATTCTTTATCATCCATGTATTCAATGAATGCTTTGCAGCACTAGAAGCTCTATGTAGAACTCTGTGCGTACTGACATAAAAAGCTCTCCAAGATATATTCTTAAGGAAAATAAGTTTCAGGAAAGACAGGATGCCACCATTAAGTTGTTTTTATTACTGCTCTGGTTTTTAAGAGTGCATCCAAACCATCTGTTTCTATGTGTGAAACTCACTCAACATGACCCAGAAGCCCGAGATGTCACACACCAAAGCCGTAGCAGCACTTTCCTCTCTGGAGAGAAATGGAATTGGGTGGTGGTCACAGGGAACTTAGGCTGAATCTGTGAATTTTTACATGACATATATTCACAAATTATTTTTATACTTAAAAATAACTAAAAGCAATTCTGAAAAAGATTGTCTCTTGGGAACCAGCTGTAGTTCAATTGGTAGGGTGCTGGTTTACCACTGGGAGGCCCTGGGTTCGGTTCCCGGGGCCTCCTCGAGCGGGCAGACCACCTTGAGAAGGCAAGCCACTGCGAGCAGGGCAAGCTGCCGTGAACAGGCAGGCCGCCGCGTGGTGAGCTGACTCGGCGGGGCACCACAGCGGGGGGAGACAGGCAGACACAGAAGAACGCAAAAATGAACACAGCAAGAACAAGCAGACAGGTGATATATAATAAATAAATAAAATAAATCTTAAAAAAAAAGATTGTCTCAGCTATCTTGTATGTTTTATTCATTTGCTTTGAATTTTACTATCAGCCTGTGAAATTCTTTTGTTAGATATTACACTTATAAATTAATTTGAGGAGAAAGAGCAGCTTTATAACATTGTCTTCCCATCCAGGGAAGGCATTTTGAAATTGTTTTGAATGGCATTTATGTCTATTTAAGTATTTCTGATTGACTATTGCTGATGTATGTTTGTATTTGATCTCCTTGCTGACATTCTTACTTCTACATGTAGACAATTTAAAAATCTACAAGTAATGACTGTTTCTTTCTTACCAATGTGTGTATCTCACATTGCCTTTTTCCTTGAGATACTGCTTTGGCTAGTCTAAGTCTTATTCTTTAATTGGGATGCTTGTATAAATAAGAATATCTTTGGTTTCTCTTACATTCTTTTTCAAGTTAAGGAAAATTTCTTCCATTTCTGGTTTGTTTAGAGTCTTACCATGAATGTGTTTTGCATTTTATCAAATTCTTTTGGCAATAATTGACAGGATCATATGGTTTTTCTCTTTTAACTTGCTAATGCAGTAATTTCCGTGGTTGGATTTTTTCTTATAAAACCGCCATTGACTTTTCAGGCTAAACTTGGCTTGTTTTTGATATATTGATTAGCCTGTCTTTTATTTAGGCCCTTTGAATCTCTCTTCCTAAGTGTGAGTGATCTGTGGTTTTCGTTCTTGATTTTGTCATTGTTTGGTTTGGTATCCAGTTTATACTGGACCTTACAATCACAGGACAGTCCTTCACAAGAAAATAATGGTCCTTTCCAAGATGTCACGGGTGCTGAGGTTTAGAAACCCTGTGCTAGATTCATTAGATAAACTGGGTGACTTTCTACTTTTCCCCAATGATCCTGAGTTGTTTGTATAACATAGACTTTACCTATTCTTTGAAAGTTTGGTACCTTAGCAGGGGCAGGTCTTTGACTACCTTTTCAGTTTTTACTGGGGTATAGCTCTTGATTGTTTACTCCTTCTTGAGCTAATTTTGTTCATTATATTTTTCTAGAAAATTTGAGATTCTGTTTATTTTTAAATTTTTATTCATATTAAATTAATTATATGTTGTCTTAATTCAAAAGTAATAGTTCTAGTCTCTTTGTTTCTTTTTAAAATTCATTTTGTCAAAGGTTTGCCTGTTTTATTTGTCTTCCCTAATAGCCAGGTTATAGTTTTATTGATCAACCCTACAGTTTATTGTTTTTTTTCTTTGCTTCTTGATCTCTCATTCAATCTCTTTTTATATCTTTAATAATTCCTCTTTTCTATGTTTATCTTAATTAAAAAAATTTTTTTTTGAATTGAAAATTTAGGCCTCTTATTTTATATCGTTTTTATTTTCTGACACAGGCTTTTATGGCTATAAATTTTCCTGAGAACAGCTTTTGCAGAAGCACATAAGTTTTAAGATGTAGTACTGTTATCATTGATTTTTAAAGTTACTAGTATACATTTGTTTTCTATAACAAAGTGTTTTGGAAGTGTGTGCTAAAATTTCTTTATGAATAGATTTTCTGTTTATCAAATCTGTTAGGTAATTTGGCCTGTATGTTTTCTGTTTGGGGATATGTTTTTTTTTTGTTTGTTTGTTTTTTTAAACAAATCAATTTTATTGATACATATTAATAAAGCATAAAAAATAATATGCTTTATTTTTGGTGATATGTTTTTGAGGGCTCCTTCGTGGCCTAGGACATGATCACTTTTTCTGAATATACTAAAGACTAAAGTTTATCTTGGTCGTGACTTGATGATTTCTGAGAAAAGAATGGTAAACGTCTCCACGGTTACTGCTCCGTCAGTCAAACGTGCTGGCACTCTGTCACGAGTACTTTGCAAAAAATGAGAGAGGACACGTTTCTGATTTTACAAATATAAAGTTCAGTCTCGCCATAGTGTCTGCCACATCCTAAGGAAGTGAGGCGTTCCCTACATAGATGGGGCTGCAGCTAACAGTGAAGAAAGCCGTAAGACTTGTTATTGCAAAGGCATTGCTCACTGTTTTGAAATAAAGAACTTATTCCAGCCACTTCTAGGAATCTCTCTCACCTAAGGAAATAATCAGAGCTGCAGGCAAAGACGCCTTTCTGCCTCATTTGTAATAAGAAAAAATTATAAGTAAATGCCCAGCAGTAGTAGTTAAATAAATCAAGAAAGATTATATGGGCTTTAAAAATATTTGAAAAAGAATATATAAGATTATGGGGAAAATGTTCTTGAGATCTGAATCTAATAAAGCAGAATATAAAATTGTATATGGTGTAATATATTTTGAGAAAATTAATGTATATTTTTAATATTAAGTAAATTCGTAGAGAAAAGGTTATCCTTTGTTAGCAGTTATCTCTGAGTGATGATATAATTTCATTGTATTCTTTTTTTTTTAAACACATCATATCAACTGGAGAATTTTTCTTTTTCTTTTTTTTTTTTAAGGATTTATTTTTCATTTATTTATATATCCCCCCCCCTTGTGGCTTGTTCTCGCTGTGTTCATTTTTTGCGTTCTTCTGTGTTTGCTTGTCTCCCCCCGCTGTGGCATCCCGCCGAGTCAGCTCACCGCGCGGCGGCTTGCCTGCTCACGGTGGCTTGCCTTCTCAAGGAGGCCCCGGGAACCGAACCTGAGGCCTCCCATGTGATAATCCAGAGCCCAACCAACTGAGCCACAGCTGGTTCCCATGGATTCTTTATATTTGGCTATGTTTTCAAATTTTTCCAGTGATGATTTATATTATAATATGTGTGTCTTTGGAAGCATCTTCCTCCAAATAATTTCTTTTGTGTGTCATGTACATAACCTAAACTCAGGCAAGTACTAAAATTTAGTATTGGAATATTTAATTGTAAAGGCAGAGGTGCACTAAATAATTATGACTGATTTGATCTAAAATATACTCAGTGCATTACATTTAAATTAACATAACATCGACTGGGCAAGGCTACATTTTGAGTTGGATAAAGTGAGGGGAGGAATAGGTATTATACCCCGTTGGTAGTAGTATCAGTCAGCTTATGGGAAGACAATTTAGAAATACACAGTAAAATGTTCAGTGCTTATATTCTGTGACTCAGAGTTGTCTGCTGTTGATTAGTCCTGCAGCAATTCCTGTAAAGCACAGAAGGATTTCCCTGAATTTTCTTATAGTAGTGAAAAATTAGGAAAAAATCATAATATCAGTAGAGATCTGTTCAAATAAATTTTATTACATCTAAAGTGTCATCGAAACAAGCTTTAAAAAGAAAGGACATCTCTATAGGTAATGACGGGGAAAATTGTCCAAGATATTTTGTTAAGTAAATGAAGCAAGTTGCATAACACTGTGTTTGTTCCCATTTTTTTAAAAAAGAAAGTTCTCTGTGTGTGTATTACATACATTCACACACACGCAGGTGTGTTGGTTCTTGCATTAAGATTTTTTGGAGAAATTTATACCAAATAGCACTACTTACTTGTGGGAAAAGGACAGAAATGGGTGACAACTTCATGTATTATTAGAGTTCTGAATTTTTGTAATAAACTTGAATTACTTTAAGCAAATTTTAATAAAAATAACAATTTAAAGGTAAAAGCAAAGTCACTGTAATCACGATGGTGCCGTGTATTGCCTCCTGTCTGTGGATTTGCCAAACATGTAATAAACATGTAAAACAGAACCATTGCCCTTGAGGAACTTGCCATATAAAATTCCCTTTCCTCCTGGTATACGGCGTTCATAGAATTATCTTTAATGCATGGTAACATGATCGTTAATTTGATAGAGGTCAGATAATTGGGATTTGGTAATTTCTGATCTCTCTGAACTAGTGTTCATTTCACTGACATTTATCCTATGCTGGTCATATAAGCCCACAGTAGGTGTTCAGCTTGTCTGAGAAAAGAATGAAAAGAGTAAACTTAGTAACATTGGTGCAGACTTGTTAAAAAACCACAGGAGTTCCTGTGAAATACAGTGAATCCACACTATTAATTAGAAAATTTAGGGGGATTTGTTATTTATGATGGGTCATAAGTATCATATAAAGTTAAAAAGATTGAGTGCAAATATTTAAAATTTGAATTGATTATCTTTTTCATGTAATGGAAGAACTTTAATCTGTTAATTCACGCAGTGTTCAGATATAGTTTTCACACAGTGGCATTTATATTTCCTAAGCAGTTCTGGTATCCCCTCTTTAAATGCCTAGCTACTATGAACTTTACCTAAAAGCCAGGCTCACAAAAGGGTGAGCAAGAAACCATAATTGTAAGTAATTCTGAAGCTAGATTTTTAAACAGTGTTTGAAGAAATGTCATGTCACTATGACTTCCATACCTAATGTTTTCATGCTTCCATGTTTTATTTCTGTTATCTGAAAGCATACTCTGTGTACAGTGAATGTGGGTAAAACATTCAAAATAAAACTATAATAAATCAAATTAAAATCGCAAGCAAAACAAACAGAAGCAATTTTATCTGCAGTTTATTCCCTGATACTTGTTGATAGCTTAAAGCCATTTTTTTCTTTAAGGTCATTGGCACATGATTGAGGTGAGTGACACTGAGTGACTGAGCGAAATTCATGATCAAAAGATTAGAAAGAAGAAAAAAGAAAATGGTCTAAAACAACTACATCAAACTTTTTATGAAAAAAACAAAGTCACTGTAGGTAACTTTGCAGGACTTCCCCGTTTATCCGTCTTCAGTCTCGTGTGTTATTTTTGCCTCACTGTTTCTGCAGCCCTAAGCACTAAGCTGGTACTTGGTTTTCAGAAAGTCAGTGTTGGGGGCCGGCTCGATAGCCCAGTGGATAGGGCGCCGGCATACCACATGGGAGGCCCTGGGTTCGGTTCCCGGGGACCTCTCCTAGCGGGCAGACCGCCTTGAGAATGGCAAGCCGCCATGGGCGGGCCAGAGCCGCCGTGGGCAGGGCAAGAAGCTGCCACGGACAGGGCAAGAGCCGCCACGGGCAGGGCAGGTCGCCCGCGGATGGAGCGCAGCCAGCCACCCGCCAACTGAAAGCCGGCCATGAATGGACGCAGAAGCCACCCACAAGCAGGGAAAGCTGCGCCTGCGCAGTGACCAGTCTCGGCGCGTCGCTGCAGCGGGGGTGGGGGGGGGAATGGGAGATATGTAATAAAAATAAATAAATAAATAAAATAAAATAAAGACCAACCAATTATTAAAAAAAAAAAAAGTGTTGCAGTAGCTGGGAACGTGTGTGGGTCGGAGCAGTGGTGAGAGAGGCTTTTGGCCTCCTGGTGCCCCTTTGCTTTTGGCTTGGCCTCCTGGAGCTAGGACTGGGGCAGCTGTGGACCTTCTCCCCTGACCGCCGCCTCCTTCCCTGGCATTGAGAGCTTTGCTCTCTCTCCCGCGTCAAAGCTGACCTTTGCCGTTAGCCTCAGCAGCTCGGCCGCCTTAGCCCTGCTTCCAGCCGGGTGCAGAGGAGAGGGCGACCCCACTCCTCCCGCGCAGCCCTGCCCTGGCACCCCCTACACCCCCACCCCCAGCTCTTGCTTCCGCGTTTATGCCAGCTCTCTCCAGGATCTTCCCTCTGACTTCAGCCTCACCTGCCCTCCCTCCCTCAATGCCACGTGCCTCTTGGTGCCTGTTCTCTTTTGCTCCTTTTTACCACAGAATATTTTTCAGCGTGGCCCCTGCCTCTGCACACTGATGTGCATTTCTGCCGGTCTGTTCAAACGCTGCGGTCTCCAGCAGCCCCCTGTTTTGTGTGCTTCAGCCCCCCGCCTGGCCGCCGGCTCACCTGCCCTGGGAGAGGGGCTTGCCCCAGCGCCGACCCCCTCTGTGGCTGTTCTGGCCAGCCATGTCCTCCTGCCAGTCTCTGCCTTGGGGAGAAGGCAGAAGCACCAAACCCACCTCTTTCCACGGTTCTGGGGTTAAACCCTTACCTGGCCGTCAGGACTTTGTCCCACCTGCGTTCGGACTGTCCAGTCAGGTGTCCCCCTTTTAATGTCCTTCCCAGCTGAAGAAACCGTGATTCTTTGGGTGAAAAGAAAGTCATCTTCTCCATAAAACTAGTCCATTCATCAGAAGTCTTTGTTTCATTCTGATCTCTGTAAATGGCACCACTTTCATCAGTTACTTGGCCGAAAAATCTGGAAGCTGCCCTTAAATCCACCTCCCGCTTTAATAATGG
>PVKH010038727.1:0-11278 GCA_004027955.1 Chaetophractus vellerosus | reverse complement strand
TACTAATATCAGATAAAATAGACTCTAAATAAAAATTTTTACAAGGGTCAAAGAAGGGCAGTAATACTGACAAAGGGATCAATTCAACAAGAAGATATATAATTATAAATATATACATGTACCTAATAGCAGAAGCCTAAAACATATGAAGCAAATATTGACAGGATTGAAGGGAGAAACAGATGGTTCCAAATGAATAGTAGCAGACTTTAATACACCACTTTCAATAGTGTGTAGAACATATAACAGAAGTAAATAAGGAAATAGAAGACTGAATGATACTATGTACCAACTAGCTCTAATAGACATATGTGGAATACGTCACCAAATAGCTAGTGTATACAGGTCATTTTCCAGGATAGAACATATATTAGGTCACAAAACAGGTCTTAATAAATTAAGAAATACTGAAATGATACAATGTATCTTCTCCTACCAGAAGGGAATGAAGCTAGAAATCCATAGCAAAGTGAGTAATGGAAAACTCAGAAATATGTGTAAATTAGACAATATACTCTTAAACCACCAACAAGCCAAAGAAAAAGTCACAAGGGAAATTACAGAGTATTTTGAGGCAAATGAAAACAAAAACACAACATACCAAAACATGTGGGATGCAGGAAAGACAGTGTTGTGAGGGAAATTGATAGCTCTAAATTCTTAAATTAGGAATAAAAAATCTCAAATCAGTGATCTAACTCAAAACAGGAGGATCTAGGGGGGGCAGAAGAAAAAAAAAGAGCAAACTAAAGTGAGCAGAAGGAAAGAAGTAACTAAGATTAGAGCAGAGATTAATGAAACAGAGAACAACAACAACAAAAAAAACAATAGAGAGAATCAATGAAACAAAGTTGATTCTTTGAAAAGATAAAAAAATATAGCTAACTGACAAAGACAAAAAGAGAGAGGATGCAAATAACAAAAATCAGAAATGAAAGGGTAGATGTTACTACTGATCCCAAATAAATAAAAAGGATTATAAGAGGATACTATGAACAACTGAATGCCAACAAATGGACAAATTAACAGAAACAAAAACTGCCTACATTGACTCATTAAGAAAGAGAGGATTTCAACAGACTGATAACAAGAGACTAAACCAGTAATCAGAAACTTCCCAACAAAGAATAGCCCAGAACCAGATGGCTTCACTGATGATTTTTATCAAACACTCCAAAAGAATAACACCAATCCTGCTCAAGCTCTTCCAAAAAATCAAATAGGAGGGAACACTTCCTAATTCATTCTTTGAGGCCAACATCATCCTAATATCAAAAGGCCAGATAAAGATACTACAAGAAAAAAAATTAGAGACTGATATCCCTTATAAATATACATGCAAAAATACTCAACAAAATTCTAGCAAATAGAATCCAATAAAATATTAAAAGAATTACACACCATCATCAAGTGAGATTTATCATAGGCATGCAAGAGTTGTTCATTATTAGAAATTCAATTAATGTAACACATCACATTCATAGAATGAAGGAAAAAAACCCACAAGATCATCTTAACTGATGCATAAAAGGCATCTGACAAAATCTAGCACCCATTCTTGAGAAAAACACAATACAAAGAATAGAAGGAAACTTCCACAACATGATAAAAGACATTTATGAAAAACCTACACCGAACATCATACTTAATGGGGAAATACTGAATGCTTTCTCTCTAAGATCAGGAAGAAGGCAAGGATGTCCACTGTTACCACTGTTATTTAAACGGTACTGGAAGTTCTAGCCTGAGCTATTAGGCAAGAAAAATACATAAAAGGCATCCAAATTGGAAAGGAAGAAGCAAAACTTTCCCTATGAGCAGATGACATGATTTAATATTTAGAAAATCCTGAAAAATCCACAACAAAGCTACTAGAACTAATAAATGAATTCAGCAAATTGGCAGGGTACAAGATCAACATGCAAAAATCAGGAGTGTTGTAGTACAGTAGTAATGAACAATTTGAAGAGGAAGTTAAGAAAAAATTCCATTTACAACAGCAATGAAAAGAATCATATATCTAAGGAATAAATTTAATCAAGGGTGTAAACGACATATACACAGAAAACTATAAAACATTGCTAAAAGAAATCAAAAGACCTAAATAAATAGGACATTCTGTGTTCATGGACTTGAAGACTATTATTTAAGATGTCAGTTCTCCCAATGCAATTTACAGATTCAAGGCAATCCCAATCAAAATTTCAATAGCCTTCTTTGCAGAAATGAAAAAGCCAATCATCAAATTTATAAGGAAGGGTTAAGGGGGCCTTGATTAGCCAAAACTATCTTGACAAAGAAGAGTGAAATTGAAGCATAATTCCTGATTTAAAATTTTATTACAAACCTATAATAATCAAAACAGCAAGGTACTGACACAGGAAAGATACATAGACCAATGGAATCAAACTAAGAATTCAGAAAAAAAACCCTCACATGTATGGCCAATTGATATTTGACATGAATGGGAAAGAGCAGTCTCTTCAACCAATGGTGTTTATAAAACTAGATATCTATATGCAAAAGAATGAATGTGGACCCCTATCTCACACCATGTATAAAAATTTACATAAAATGAATCAAAGACCTAAATATCAGAAGCAAAACTATGAAATTCCTAGAAGTAGACAGGGAAGCATCTTAACGACCTTTATTAGTCAGTGGTTCCATCTTAGACTTTGCACCCAAAGCACAAGCAACAAAAGAATAAACAGATAAATAGGACCTGATCAAAATAAAAATTTTTGTGCAAAGGAGTATATCATGAAAGTAAAAATACAACCTACAGAATGGGAGGAAATACTTGGAAAATACATATCCCGTAAGGGTTTAATATCCAGAATATATAAAGAAACCATATAACTCAACAACCAAAAGACAGACAACCCGATTGGGCAAAAAACTTGGACAGCCATTTCTCCAAAGAAGACATATAAATGGAAAATAAGCACATGAAAAGAAACTCAGTATCATTAGCCATTAGAGAAATGCAAATAAAACTCCCAATGAGATACCATTTCATACCCACCAGACTGGCTACTAGTACTACAAAAAAAAAAAAAGAAAGAAAGAAAGGAAAGAAAGGAAAGGAAAGGAAAGGAAAGGAAGAAGGAAGGAAGGAAGGAAGGAAGGAAGAAAGAAAATAAGTATTGCAGAGGATGCAGAGAAATAAGAACACTCATTCTTTGTGGGAATATAAAATGGTGTGGGTGCTGTGGAAGACAGTTTGGAAATTCCTCAGAAAGTTAAGTATGGAATTACTGTATACCCAGAAATCTCAATTCTAGGTATATAACCTAAATGAAATGAAAGCAGGGACTCAGAACAGATATTTGCACACTGATGTTCAGTGAGGCATGATACACAATTGCCAAAAGGTGGAAGCAACCCAAGTGTCCCATCAACTGATAAATGGATAAACAATGTGGTATGCACATACAATGGAATATTATTCAGCCATAAAAAGGAATGAAATTCTGATACATGTAACAACTTGGATGAACCTTGAAGACATCATGTTGAGTGAAATAAGCCAGACACAAAAGACATATATTGTATGATCTCACTGACATGAAATAATTAGAATAAGCAAATTTATGGAGTGAAAAATAGAATATAGGTCAGGGTATGGATAGGGTACAGATTTTCAGTTTGCAACAGTGGAAAAGTTTTGGTAATGCATGGTGGTGATGGTAGCACATTGTGAATGTAACGAACACCACTGAATTACATATTTGAATGTGGTTAAAAGGGAAAATTTTAAATTGTATATATATAACTAGAATAAAAATTTTTAAAAAGTAGTGTTCAACACAGTGAATCTGAATGTAAACTATGGACTACAGTTAATAGTATAATTACAATAATATTATTTCATCAATTATAACAAAGATACCATACTAATATAAAGTATAAATATAAGAGAAATTGTACGTGTGTGTGGGGGGGTATATGGAAACTATTTTCTGCATGAACCTATAACTTCTTTAAATAAATAAATAAATAAATAAATTTAATTATTATATATAACTATATATATTTGATATTTAAAAAACAGAGAAAAATGACCACACTATTAGATCAAAAAATAATTTTTGATCTTCATGAAGTTAGCTGAAAAATGGTATACTTACTTCTCGGATTCAAAATCCCCCTGCTCTTCAAATTTTACAGTGTGCCTTATTAATCTCCATTGCTTAATGTCAGGTGTTGGATTCCAGAAAACCTCTGAATTATCAGTCTTTTTGTCATTAATAAAGACTTCACTATCCTATATTTAAGAAAATTAAAAATTAATGTAAAGGATTTTCCTTATTTAGAAAGGGATTATTTTTATAAAAACATTCATTAAGAGTAAACATGTAACAGCACTCAATTTTTAAAAATTTGGCTGAATTGACTGAAAGTTCACGAGATTTCATAAGTTTTACTTAATAAACAAATTTCAAACAATTATATGCAAAGTCTCAACAATCATCTCCTCACTAACAAAGAGCACAGTATTTGCTGCAGCTACAAAGGGATACTTTTCACTATCCACATACTCATTATATAGAGAACAACCTGATAGAATCTTTCTTAGCATTAAAAATTTGAGCACAATCTTATCTATTTCATTTTCAAAAAAAGATGTTTTTATCTTTTCTCCAAATAACATTCAGATACTAGTCAATTAATTTAAAAAATGTTTGAGAGCATATCTGGCGTCTCAGCTGAGTCCTTAGATCTCGTTTCATTTTCTCCAACATTTTCCTCATCATTTTTGTTTCTTATAATGCAAAATAGGTACTCAGTGTTCACAGTGAGAGTACATAATCCTTTTTATTATTTAAGCTTCTCTATAAAAATTATATAAGTGTGAACTTAGGTCAGCAGAAAATTCAATAAATGCCACTGCTCTCATATACCCCAATTTCTTTTCCATATTCCTCAAAAGGAAACTCTAATTGGAACTATGCCCTTCTTTCTAAATTAGAGATAGTATAGTGTGGTGGTTAAGAGCATAGGCCCTGGAGCCAGAGCGTCTGGGCTGGAATTGTGGCTCCACCCACTTATTTGAGGAAATTACTTAAACTCCCTGTTCCTAAGGTTCCTCCTTATTAAAATGGAGATAATAATAGTACGTACCTCATAAGTTTATATTAAATATTAAATGAGTTGGTATGAGTAATGTTTTTAAACAATGCAGTACATAGTAAGTGATAAATAAGGCCTAGCTAATTTTATTGTTTTAAAGTTTTGCAAAGAGAAAATATGTAAAACTAAATATTTTCTAATAGTATATTAATATCAAAACATCTGTTATTAAGCTGAAGTTTATGTTTTAGCAATGGAATATGTGTGCTTCTAATTTTAAAATGTGACTGTTATTTTTTTTCCCCCATAGAATCAAATTATTAGTTTTTAAAAATAGTTTATAAAAATACTTACCCAATGGCCTTCCAAAGTAGCTAGGACTTCTTTTCCCAATTTAAGTTTCCCTGATATTTGATTAATACAATCACTACTACCTAGAAATGGCTTTTAAAAGAGAAAATTTTAAAGGAATGTTTTAATTTTAACTTATATTTACATACAGTGTGGACTAAAAAAATTTAAAAAGTGATTTTATAATGATAGCACTCTTGAATTTATATCTAGTGCACAAAAGGTAAAATTGACTCAAATTTTAGTCAGAAATGTTCAATAAAAACAAATTTTGAATCTGTTGCAGTGGGAAAAACAGGTAACAACAAACTATGTAAAGTCCAAATAAATAAACATAATCTTTCTTGGTTACAATGTATATATAACTGAAACATCCTGTACTCACTCAGATTTCTCTCCTGACACTTAAGACTGTACTCTATTAATGTAACATTTTTAAGCAACAACAACTTGGTAAACCTGAGGGATTTAACTGATCTACTGAAAGAAAGAATACCCCTCCCTCAAAACAAAACAAAGTAAAACAATACCAAAGTCAAAATAAAATAAAGTAAAATAAAATCAGAAGGAATATGCTTTGAGTTACTAAATTGCCTAACTGATGTCTCTCCTTAGAGACAGTATTTTGATGTTCCAATCTAACCCTTAATGGTGTCATGAATTACTTAAGACCTCTTTGGTCATGACTCTCAAACATACCTATCATAATACAAGCAATAATTTGCTAAGATTAAAAATATACCAAACAAAGGAAATTGCATCACATGGTACTTAAAAGAGATCATTTGTTAAAGCAAAGCTGCTGATCAGCTGGATATCAAGGCAGAAGCTATTTAGTAATAAATACTAAATAGTTCAGAAAAATATTTTTATTGGAACAAAATGTACTGTGTCACACCAACAATTAACACTGTGAAAAGGTCTCAAATTTCCCTTTCACTCTGAGGCAGATAGTGTTTTCCAAAGATGCCGTCAACAATACTCTCCCCCCACTACTGCACCCCACATGCTTTTCCTCAATGAGACCATGCCAGCTTCCTATTGAGAAGTAGGGTCTATTTCCCTGCCCTTTGAATCTGGGTGGGTTTATGATTCTTCAACTAATAGAGGATGGTGGAAGTGATTTCTAAAACTAGGTCATGAAAGGAGAGACAGCTTTTGCCTTGCTCACTGGCACACTGGTGATGCCATGAGATGCCAGGTAAGAAGTTCAACTACCTTGAGGCTATGCGTTGAGGAAACCAAGCCACATGGAAAGGCCAGTTATACAGGTGCTCAGATCAGCATGTCTAGTCTTTGAGTCATTCCAGTTCAGGCATCAGACATGCAAACGATGAGCCTTCAAATGATTCCAGCCCCCAACTGTGGAGTCACCCTTAGCTTGCAAGTCTTCCTAACTAAGACTGGAGACATCATGTAGCCGAGACAAGTCATCCCCAACATGCCCTGTCCAAATTACTGGTCTAAAGAACCCATGAGAATCAAAACATAGTTGTTTTTAAGACCGTAAGTTTTAGTGTAATTTGTTATACAGAAACAGTGTCTAATACAACTCTGTCTTAGCATACATAACTAGAACTCAGTTGATTGATAAGCTTTAGTATTTGTAAAGCATATTGAGAAATTTCTATCCAATCACTTCTTAAATCTCACTTTGACCTAATATGAATTCTATATTCCTATTTATCACTTAATTGAGAACTGAACAGTGCTCTTTGCTCAATATTTATAGCACAGCTCCGCTTTAATTAGGTGACTCCTATCCGTCTCTACTAACCTTTAGTTTGAATTCAAGTATTGCACTGTATCCGGTTTTTTGACATGTAATATTGACTGTTCCCCCAAGTTCCAGTGTCATTGTGCCGTAAAGAATTCCTAAAGGAAAAAAAATTGGCAAAAGGTTGAAAAGATAAGGACACTAGCTAATGATAAACTTACCTTTGTAATCTAATCTCCTCCTGGGAGAAACATAATTCAAAGGCATTCTGTTTACTCAATAAAAATCTACAATACAGACAGGAAGTTAGTTTTGTAGGCTATAGATATAAGTAAAACAAACAAAAACCCCAAAATAGATTTTGTGATTAAATGTTGGGGGGAATTCTTGGTTTAACAAAGTCAAACAGGTTTTGTGCGTGTGTGTGTGTGTGTGTGTGTGTGTGTGTGTGAGAGAGAGAGAGAGAGAGAGAGAGAGAGAGAGAGAGAAGTTAGATAGCTGGACTAAGCTGTTGAGGCAGACTTTAGTATGCAAATGTTTAAATGTTAATTTCCAAGAAATTAAAATTTAATTAAAAAAATAAATACAATTATTTTAAAAAGGGTTAACAGTATGGAAGGTTTCTCATACTTATTTGGCTACAGAACTCTCTTGTAAAACACTTTATTGGAAAAGTGATTTGGTGAACATACCTTGGGAAAATGCAGATATACATATAAAGGTGGAGAATCATTTCCTACTGTCCTTCATAAAAGGTTATAATCTTTTTTTCATGCAAAATCATTGCTATGATAACATTTTTTTCTCTATTAGTTGGGCATGACATGGATATCTAAATTACAATATCATTTAATTGATTCCAAATAATATAAAATTAAAAAATATATTCTTATCAAATTCATAAATTAAGATATTTTACTTCATGTCTATTTCAATAACTATACAAGAAACTCTAAGAATTATCTAGCCTGAGTTTACAAGTTTGCCACTCTTTTAAACTTAGTTCTAGGTGGGTATATGGTATAGTAGATGGTAGTCAGAAAGCCTGGATTTTAGTGTTAGCCTTCTTACTAACTAGTTGGGTTGGCTTTGGATAAGATTCTTAACCATCCCAGTTTTTTCATATGTGAAATGAGGCCATACTATATAATTTCTATGCTTTCATGAATCGGTTCCTAAAATAAATTAGATTATAAGCCAAAAAAAGTTATTTGCAAGAAATGGGTTGGAAAGAGGAAGCAGATAATGGCCAAGCTAAGTATTTAAGCTATTACTATAGCATAGTAGTTAAAAGTACAGATTGTAGAAGCAGACTGCCTGGGTTCAGATCACGTTTCCACATCCTAGCTGTACTATCTCAGGCAAATTAACTTAACTGGCTTTATGCCTCATTTTCATCATCTGTAATACAGGGTTAATAAAATTACCTATTTTATAGGGCTACTGAAATGATTGAGTTTATAAATGTGAAGTGCATAGAATAATTTGTGCTCGTTCTGTAGTAAATGATATGATTTCAGACCTTTAACTATATCTTAAATAATGAGGGAATAAAGCATAATTCACTAACTTTTAAGAAACTATCAAATGGGGGGAGAGAAAATGTTTTAAAGGCTTAGGCAAATTGAAAAGTAGTAAGTTGAAATTAAAATGGGTGGGGGTATAAGAAGATGAATATTACTCTTAAGGATTCAGAAATAATGGGAAGTTTTATCAAATTTCAAAACATATACATAAGGCAAATGAAAAGAAATTCAATTATTATAAATCACTCTCTTCTATATAGTCTATATGCTTTAGATACAGTCTAAAGTATACATCACAAGAAGTCTGTTTTGGGTGAACTAGTTACAAGAATATTCAGCAAATGAAAGCAATAATTTTAAGTGTTTGCAAAACAAGGACATTTTTAAACAATATATAATGGTGACCCCATCAATTTCAAAGCATAACAAATTACGGCCATATAAAGTATACTTAAAAAGAAGGTTTAAGGAACATCTAACTCAAGTATGGAAAACATTTACCTTTACAATGAGCATATGGCATTGTCATTACATAATCTTCTCCTCTATTTAAGAAAGTTAACCGTGCTTCTCCCTCTAATATTGCAGATAATGAATTTCCTGAAACAAATATTGTTTAGTAAATTTCACAAAACTAGTTCAAACAATTCAAAACCAAATTTATTCAATTACTCCATTACTGCCTTTATTTTTACTTAGTTGATTTTTTGTAGGTACCCTTGATTCCCTTTCTCTATATTTTTTAGTTATTTTCTTAGTGGTTATCTTTGTAATTACCATTAACATCTTCAACTAATAACAACCTAGTTCAACTAGTGTAGTACCAACCTAGTTTTATTAGTATACAAACTCTTTACTCCTATATCTCCTTCCTTCCCCCTTTATATTGTTATTATCTCAGATTACATCTTTATATATTGTATATCCATTTATATAGATTTAAAATATTTTTTACATATTTGCCGGATAAGTTATATGGGGGGAGCAGTTACAAACCATAAGTACAATAATACATGATTTCATATTTACCTATGTAGTTACTTTTACCAGTGTTCTTTTATGTTTGCATGGTTTCGAGTTATTGTATAGTGTCTTTTTATTTTAGCCTGAAGGTCTCCCTTTAGCATTTCTTGTAGGGCAGGTCTTCTGGTAATGAACACTTTCAGCTTTTGTTTTTCTGTAATGTCTTAACTTCTCCAGTTTTGAAAGATAATTTTACCAGATATAGAATTCTTGGTTAACGGTTTTTGTTCTTTAAAGAGTTTAAATATGTTATCCCACTGTCTTCTGGCCTCCATGGTTTCTGATGAGAAATCCACTGTTAATCTTATTGGGGATCCCTTGTACTGTATATGACAAGTCATTTTTCTCTTCCTGTTTTCAAAGTTCTCTTTGTCTTTGGATTTTGAGAATTTTGCTATAATGTGTATTCGTGTGGATCTTTTAGAACGGGGTCCATGAGCTTGAATTGAAATTAAAAAAAAAAACACATTATTCTTGTGGGGACATGTTGGTTAAATAATACACAATATAGTATAGACTTAGTAAGGGGTCCGTGGTTTTCACCTGACTGGCAAAGGGGTCTGTGGAACAAAAAAGTTTAAGAACTCATGTTTTAGAGTCTATACTGCTTGGAGTTTGTTGAACTTCATGTATTTCATCATATTTGAGAAGTTTTCAATCATTATTTCTTCATATACTTTTTCTGCCCCCTTTTCTCTCCCTTGTCCTTCTGGGATTCCAATGCTGTGTATGTTGATATTCTTCATGGTGCCCCACAGATCCCTCAAGTCTGTTAATTTTTCTTTAATATTTTTTATTTCTTCTCACACTAAATAATTTCAAGGGTCTTGCCTTCAAGTTTGCTGATCCTTTTTTCTGCTTATTCAAATCTTCTGTTGAATCTAAAGAGTTTTTCATTTCAATTACTATTATTTTGCAGCTCCAATATTTTTGTTTGACTGCTTTTTATAATTTCCTTCTTTTTCTTTTGTTTAGCCAATGTTTTCCTAATTTCCTTAGTTCTTTGTATATGGATTCCTTTAGCTCATTGAACATATATAAGATAGCTGATTTAAAGTCTTTGACTAATTGTTCCAATGTATGAGCTACTTCAGGGATGGTTTCTGGCAAATTCTTTCTTTCCTATAAATGGGCTATATTTTCCTGTTCCTTAGTATGTTTTATAATTTTTATTGTTGTTGAGCACTGGATATTCTGAGCATTATCTTTTTATAATTCTGGAAATCAAGTTCTCCCACTCCTCTGGAATTGCTAGGATTTTTGTTGTTGTTGCTGAGGGTTGGAGCCATCAATTTACGACTTGTCCAAACTATTTTTGTATCCATTCAGGGAATGGAAAGAGAAAAAGAGGGGAAAAAAAACCCAAAATGGTACTACCTCTTTATGACTCCTTTGCTGCTTTTGCCTGAGAGAGGCAAGAACAATGGTTGCCCTCAGAGGTAGCCCCCCAGTGATATGAAGTAGCTGATCAAAAGCTGTCATCATTGCGAATATTCTCGCTTTCCTGATTTTGTGATCATCAGGGTAGGCTAAACATTCGCTATATTAGAAACCATGCATGTGTTCCCAGACCTAGTTTTTTTCC
>PVKH010038726.1:0-11282 GCA_004027955.1 Chaetophractus vellerosus | reverse complement strand
TGAGGTATGAGAGAAGGGAAAAGCCGCCTTCCTGAGGGACACAGTGCTGAGGCCTGGCTCTCTGAGATTCTAACCTCCTAGTGCAGCAGGCCACTGCCTAGTGAGGGGCGGCTGGTAAGGGTGCATATCGCCCTCAGCCAAGGCACGGGTGAACACCGCCCTCTGTTATGCCAGGACACCAACCCAGAGAGCCACCCACACTGCCCCAACTGGTAGCGCGCCACCCCCTCTCTCTCTTTCCCTCTCCTCCCCTCCTCCCTGCCTCTCCCCGTCAATCATAGGCCCCCGCCCCCCAGTTCCCATTCGCTGGTTGCCTCCACCAATCAGAGGCTGCCTAGTTGCATTTTTTCTTTTCCCCGCCCAGTATAGCCTGTTGGGGGCGGGCCTCCCCGTGCTCTATATAAGCACTGTACTTCCTCAATAAACTCTGTCGCTCTCTCTCTCTCTCTCTCTCTCTCTTTTTGTTGCTCTCTTTTGTTGCTCTCTCCCGTTTGCTTCTGCTAAGTTGTCACGCGCGGGGCGCGGTAACTACCAGATACCCCCCACCCCGAGCAATGGAGACCAGGGAGCCACTGCCTGGATGCTGCTCCCTGAGAACCTCCTCACCCTCCTTGGCCGTTTCGGAGTGCACGCCGAACGGCCAATTTCTAGCCTGTGTCGCCAGCCGGGCCGCAGCCGAGCGGAGCTGCCCAGTCAGGGCCGGGTGGAAGCGACACTTCAGCCTCTCTGGGGAATTGCAGGCACTTTCAGCCCACACAGACTGGATACTGGAACACCTGTCGCTCCACCCCCATAGGATAGGAGGACGCTGGTGTTTCCTCAGCCTCTCATTGCAATTGCAGGCACTTTTGGCCTGCATGAAAATTACTGCTGGGCTCCAGTGCTCCGCCCCCACCCCATAGGAACAAGAGAAGGGCAGTGTTTTCCCAGCCTCTCTAGGTAAACACAGGAGTCTATTTGGATAGACCCAATAGCCGGACACCTGTAGCTCTATCCCTGCCCCAAAGTAGGATATGAAGATCTGGTGTTTCCTCAGCATTTCTGGACAATGGCAGGAACTTTTGGGCTACATGGACTGGACTGATGGGTACCTGTGGATCTACCCTCACCTCTCAATAGGATAGGAGCTTTTCTAAGCAGCAGCAGGCACTTTTGGCCTACAGGGACTGGACTATTGGGTGCCTATGGTTCCATCCCTATCCTCTAAAAGGCAGAAGGGATAGTACTCCCTCCACATCTCAGGGCAACTGCAGGCTCATTAAGCCTGCATGGATTAGATTATTGGGCAATCCAGAGCATCCTTCCCCACCCCTGACAGGGGAGGAGAGGAGCCAGTGCTACATCAGTATACCTAGTCTACTGTGGTCATTTCGAACCTGCATAGCTAGATTGCTGCCCATACCTGCAGCTCCATTTCCATCCCAGGCAGAAGAGAAACATTATATCAGTAAAAGTAACTAAAAGTGTAAAAAAAGTGGGGAAAATAAAATATGACAGATAAACCCCAAAGGTCAAAATAGGTGAAATGAGAACTACCTTTGCAGTAATAACATTGAATGTAAATGGAAAAAATTCCCCAGTCAAAAGACACAGACAAGTGGAATGGCTAAGAAAACTTGAGCCATCTATATACTTTCTATAAGATATTCACCTTAGAACCAGGATACCAATAGAATGAAAGTGAAGGACTGGGAAAAGTTATTCTATGCATGCAGAAATCAATAAAAAGCTGGAGTAGCTATACTTATATCAGATGAAATAGGCTTTAAAAGCAAAACTGTTATTAGAGACAAGGAAGGACATTATATATTAATAAAAGTAGCAATTCACCAGGAAGAAATAACAATCATAAATCTATATGCACCTAATCTCAGCACAGTTGAGAGGGAAATATATAATCCTCAATGCTTGCATTAAAAAAGAAGAAAGAGCTAAAATCAATGACCTAACTACTGAGCTCTAGAAACTAGTAAAAGAGCAGCTATTTCCAAAGTAAGTTGAAAGAATAAAATAACAAAGATAAGAGCAGAAATAAATGAAATTGTGAACAACAACAACAACAACAACAAAAAAAAACAATAGAAAGGATTAATAAAAACAAAAGTTGGTTCTTTGAGAATATTAACAAAATTGACAAACCTTTAGCTAGAAAGGCAAAGAAAAAAACAGAGGGAAGATACAGACAAATAAAATACAAAATGAAAATGGGGACATTACTACTTACCTCAAATAAATAAGAGATCATAAGAGGATACCATGACCAACTGTATGCCAATAAACTGGACAATGTAGATGAACTGAAAAGTTCCTGGGAATGTATGAACAACCTACACTGATACTAGAAAGTTAGAATACCTCAACAAACCAATCACATGTAAAGAGATTGAAACAGTAATCATACAATTCCCCAAAATGAAAAGCCCAGGGCAAGATGGTTTCACAGGTGAGTTCTACCAAGGATTCAAGGAAGGTTTAATACCAATCTTACTCATGTTCTTCCAAAAAATTGAAGAAGAAGGAGTGCTGTCAAATGCAAGATTGGCTCAAAACAAGAAAATTGATCAGCATAATACATGACATTAATGTCAAAGAAGAAAAATCATTTGATACTAATGATTGATGCAGAAAACACATTTGGCAAAATACAGCATCCTTTCTTGATAAAAATAATGCAAAATATAGGAGTTGAAGGAACATGATAAAGGCCATATATGAAAAACCCACAACTAACATTGTACTCAATTGTGAAAGACTGAAAGACTTCCTGTTGAGATCAGGAACAAGTCAAGGATGCCCACTGTCACTACTGTTGGTCAATATATGCTAGATGTTCTAGCTAAAGCAATCAGGCAAGTAAATGAAATAAAAGACATCTAAATCAGAAAGGAAGAAGTAAAGGCTTTGCTGTTCACAGATTTGTGATCCTATACCTAGAACATCCTGAAAAATCTACAACAAATCTGTTAGAATGAATAAATAATTTCAGAGTATCAGAATTCAAGGACAATATGCAAAATTCAGTAGTGTTTCTATACAATATTCATGCACAATTTGAAGATGAATTCAGGAAAAAAAATCCATTTATAATAGCAATTAAAAGAATCAAATATTTAGGAATAATCTTAACCCAGGATGCAAAGCACTTGTATTCAGAAAACCACAATGCATTGCTACAAGGAATTTTAAAAAGATCTAAATAATTGGAAGAACATTCCATGATCATGGATTGGAAGACAAAATAGCAATAAGATATCAATTCTACCTAAATTAATATACAGATTAAATGCAGTACTGATAAACATTCCACCAGCATTTTTTTAAACAAATGGAAAATAAAATCATCAAATTTATTTGGAAGGGTAAGGGGCTCCAAATAGCCAGAAACAACTTAAAAATGAAAAGTGAAGTTGGAGGACTCTTACTATTGAACTTTAAATCATATCACCTAGGTACAGTGGTAAAAACAGCATGTTACTGGCATAAAGATAGACACATAAACCAATGGAACGGAATTGATGGTTAAGAAACAGACACTCACATCTATGGTCAAATGATTTTTGACAAGCCTGTCAAACCCACCCAGCTGGGGCAGAACAGTCTCTTCAACAAATGATTCTGGGAGAACTGGATATTCATATCCAAAAGAAAGAAGAGGACCCCTATCTCACACCTTATACAAAAATTAACTCAAAATGGACCAAAGGCTTAAACATAAAAGCAAGAACCATAAAGCTCCTAGGAGGAAATACAGAATATCTCCAAGACCTTGTGGTAGCTGGTGGAGTTTTAAACTTTACACATAAGCAACAAAAGAAAACATGGATAAATGGACCTTCTCAGACTTAAACAATTTTATGATTCAAAAGTCTTTGTCAAGAAGGTGAAAAGACCACTCAATGGGAGAAAATATTTGGAAACCATATATCCAATAAAGGTTTGATTTCCATTCTGTATAAAGGATCATACACCTCAACAATAAAAGAACAAGCAATCCAATTTAAAAATGGGCAAAAGACTTAAATAGACATTTCTCCAAAGAGGAAAATCAAATGTCCAAAAAGCACATTAAAAAAAATGTTCAATGTCACTAGCTATTAGGGAAATCAGATCAAAATGACAATGAGATATCATCTCAAAGCACACAAATTGGCTATTATTGAAAAATAACAAAACAATATGTGCTGGAGAGGATGTGGAGAAATTGGAACACTCATTCACTGTTGTTGGGATTGTAAAATTGTGCAGCCTCTGTGAAAAACAGTTTGTCATTTCCTCAGGAAGCTAAATATAGAACTGCCATATGATCAATCAATTCCTTTACTAGGAATATATCTAGAAGAACTGAAAACTGTGACACAAACAGACATCTGCTCACCAATGTTCATAGCAGCATTATTCACAATTGCCAAAAGATGGAAACACTCAAGTGTCCATCAACCAATGAATGAGTAATAAAATGGGTAATAAAATGCATATGATTCAATATTATGCTGTAGTCAGAAGAAATTAAATTGGAACATATATGATAATATGGATGAATCTTGAGAACATTATGCTAAGTGAAATAAGCTAGTTACAAAAGGACAAATATTACATGTTGTCACTAATATAGACTAAATATGAAGCATAAATGCATGGAGCTAAAACATAGAGTATAGGTTATTAGGAGACAAGAGGAGGGCTATGAAGGAGTACTGATTCTTTATTATTATTATTATTATTATTATATATACTCCCCTTTCTGCTTGTTCTTGCTGTGTTCATTTTTGCGTTCTTCTGTGTCTGCTTATCTCCCTCCGTTGCGGCGGTCCGCCGAGTCAGCTCACCGCGTGGCAGCCTTGCCTGCTTGCGGGCGGCCTGCCCTGCTTGCGGCGGCTTTTGCCCTGCCCACAGCGGCTTGCCTTCTCAAGGCGGTCTGCCCACTTGAAGAGGCCCCGGGAACCGAACCCGGGGCCTCCCATGTGGTAAACTGGCACCCTACCAACTGAGCTACAGCCGGCCCCCCTGATTCTTAATGTATGTAGAAGTTTTAATTAGGTTGACCGTAAAAGTGTAAAAATGGATAGAGCTGATGGTAACACATTATAGTGAGTATCAGCTGGTTTATAAATGGGATTGGTCTGAAAAGCATATTCTAGGGATATAAATCTCAATTGAAAGAAAGCTAGAAAATAATCTAGGGACTGACTAACATAGTGAACCCAGAGGTGGATGAGAATTATGATTAATAGCACAAATGCAAGAATGTCCTTCTGTGAACTAGAGCAGAAGTACATCACTATTTCAGGTTGGTGGGAATGTGAAGACTCATGGGTAAAATAAAATTAATGTAAACTATGAACTACAGTTAACAGTAATACTGTAATATTCTTGCATCAATGCCAAATTTGTACTGTGTTAATAGTAAGGGTTATGGAAAAATATGACAAATGTTCACTGTGGACCATAGTTAGTAGTAATAATCTGATGACACTATCTCATAATCTGTAACAAATGTTCTACAATGGTGCGGTGTGTTGGTGAAGGCCTGTGGTATGGGAATTCTACACATGTGCATGATTGTTTTGTAAGTCACAACTTCTGTAATGAAAATATATTCTAAGAAGTAAGGCAGCTCAACAATGTAAAAGATTTATTTTTACACTCTAAAATTTCTCTTTTTAATATTTAAAAAGTAAAGTTATTTAATATTTAATGAGTTTATTGATGTGAACCTACCATAAAATTCACCCATTTAAAGTGTAAATTTAATATTTTTTAGTACATTCAGAGTTGTGCAACCATCACTATAATGAATTTTAGAAATGTTCAGAATCCCAAGAGTAATCCTGTATTCATTAGCAGTCACTCACCATTCTCCATAAACAAACTGCCTTAAACAACCATATATCTATTTTCTATCCCTATGGATTTGTTTATTCTTGGTGGGCCATATAAATAAAATCATATGAATATAGTCTTTTGTGACTGGATTTGTTTCCTAAGCATACTGTTTTCAAGGTTCATCCATGTTGTAGCCTGTATCAGTCATTTATTCTTTTCTATGGACAAATAATATTCCATTGTATAGATATACCACATTAAATTTAACCGTTCATTGACTAATGGATATTTATGATTTTCCACTTTGGGGTTATGACTAGTAATTCTGGTATGAAAGTATATGTAAAAGTTTTTGTGAGGACATCTTTTATTTCTCTTAGATAGGTATCGAGTAGTGGAATGCTAGATCATATGGTAGCTTATGCTTAATTATTTGAATAACTGCTAGACTGTTTTCTAAAGTGGCTTCATCATTTAACATTCTGATCAGCAATGCATTAGGGTCCCAATTTTTTAATATTCTCAAGTTATGATTTTATCCATCCTAGAGGTATGAAATGGTAATGAATTGTGGTTTTTTATTTTCATTTCTCTAATGGCTAAGGATGTTGAGCATCTTTTCATGTGCTTATAGGCTACTTGTATATTTTCTTTAGAGAAATATCTATTCAGACCCTTTGTTCATTTTTAAATTTGGTTGCCTTTTCATTATTGAGTTGTAAGAGTTCTTTATATATTCAAAATATGTCTCAGATTTATGATTTGTGAATATTTTTCCTGTTCTGTGGGAATTGTTTTGTCTTTTGATGATGTCCCATGAACATAGAAGTTTTAAATTTTATTAAGTCAAATATATCTACTTTCTGTATTGCCACTTCCACTTCTGGTGTCATATATATAAGTATATATCTATTCAAGATTAAAAAGGCTTACTCCTAAATTTTCTTCCAAGAGTTTTATAGTTTTAGCACTACACACATTTAGATGTATGTTATATGTTGAATTTATTTCTTTTGTATATTATGTTTGAAAGAGGTCCAAATTCATTCTTTAGCAGGTGGATATCCAGTAGTACCAGCATCATTTACTGAAAAGACAATTCTTTCCCATTGTTTTTTTTCTTGGCATCTATGTTAAAATTAATTGACTAAAAGTGTTTTTTTTTTTCTGGAATCTCAATTGCATTTCATAGATCTTTATATCTCTTGTATCAGTAATACACTGTCTTCATAAATAGAGTTTTGTAAAAGTTCTGAAATCAAGAGGTGTGATCCCTGCTTTTGATACTTTGGAACATATACTTAGAAGTGAGATTGTCAAGTCATACGATAATTCTGTACTTACTTTTCTAAAAAATGGCCAAACTGTTTTCCACAGTGGCTGCACAATTTTACATTCCCACCAAAATGTATGAGTATTTTTATTTCTCCACATCCTCTCCAACACTTGTTATTTTTTATTTTTTATTAGTGAACATTCTAGGAGTATTACAGTTTGATGTGATTATGAATTCCCAAAATCGGTATTGAATCATGCTTGTAAACTGATCTGTTCATCTGGGCCTGATTGGGTTATGATTAGGGCATTGACTAGGCCACATCAGTAGGGCATTGAGCCCCACCCCTGGGTGGGTGTGGTCTCAAGTATAAAAGGCAAGGCAAAAGACAGAGGTAGCAGATTTTGAGAAGCAGATTTTTGGGAAGCAGTTCTTTTGTTGGAAAGGGTGCCCCAGGAGAAGAGAAATGAACCATTCACCTGATAGTCTACAGCTGACCTTGTGGAGGAAGTGCTAAGCCCGGAGAGAAATGCAGCCCCGGGAAGAGAGGAACCCAAAAAGCCTGAACCCTGGCAAACGTCGGCAGCTGTCTTGCTCGAACACATGGAGTTTGCAGAGGGAAGAAACTTATGCTTTGTGGCCTGGTAACTGTAAGCTTCTACTCCAAGTACATACCCTTTATAACGACCAACCAATTATTGATATATTTGCAAAGGCACCCCTTTGGCTGACTAATACAAAGATGTATGAGTTTATATTTCATTATAATTTTTATTTTAAGTTTCCTGATGGCTAATAACATTGAGCATCTTTTCATGTATTTGCTAGCCATTTGTACATGTATATTTTGGAGAAATGTTTGTTCAAGTCTTTTCCCCATTTTTAAATTGGATTGTTTGTCTTTTTGTTGTTGAATTGTAAGATTTCTTTATAAATTCTGAATATAAAAGGAATCAAAATTGGAAAGGTAGAAATAAAACTTTCCCTATTTGCAAATGACATGATCATATATATAAAAAATTCTGAAAAAGCTGCAGCAAAACTACCTGAGCTAAGAAATGAATTCAGTAAATTGGCATGGTACAAGTTCAGCTTGCAAAAATCAGTCTCTTCAGGACCTTGTGTTAGGCAATGATTTGTTAGACTTTACACTAAAAGTGAGGGCAGCAAAAGAAAATATAAATATATATGGGACTTCATAAAAGTAAACCTTTTGTGCATCAGAGAACTTCATCATGAAAATAAAAAGATAACCTAAAAAATTGGAGAAAATATTTGGAAATCATATATCTGATAAGGATTTAATACCCACAATATATAAAGAAATCCTACAACTCCATAACTAAAAGACAAACAACCCAATTAAAAATGGGCAAAAGTCTTGAACAGACATTTCTCTAAAGAAGATATACAAATGGCTAAAAAGTACATGACAGTATCTTCAACATTATTAGCTATTAGGGAAATATAAATCAAAATAAAAATGAGATACCATTTCACACCCACCAGCATGGCTACTAGTTTTTAAAAAATGAAAATAACAAGTTTTTGAGAGTACTGTATGTGTAAGAATAGAAGCATACATTTGTTGTTGGTGGGTATGTAAAATTGTGCATCTGTTATGGCATTTCCTCAGAAAGTTACATATAGAATCATCCCACTTCTAGATATATACCCCAAAGGCCAAAAGCAAAGTCTTGAACAGGTATTTTCCTACTGGTGTTCATAGATTCATTATTCACAATTGCCAAAAGATGGAAGCAACCCAAGTGTCCAACTTATGAAAGAATAAATGAGATGTGATGTGTACATACAATGGAATATTATTCAGCCATAAAAAAGAATGAAGTTTTGATACATGTGACATCATAGATGAACCTTAAAGACATCATGTTAAGTGAAATAAACCAGACATAACATTATTAGAATTATTAGAATAATTAGAATAAGCAAACCCAGAATCAGAATCTATAACATAGGTTACCAAGTGATGGGGTGGAGGTAGGGAATAGGGAGCTAAGGCTTAAAATGTACTGAGTTCCTATTTGGGATAATGGTAACATTTGGTAATGAATGGTTGTGATGGTAGCACAACATTTTGAATGTCATTGACAGCAATGAATTATATATTTGAATGTGGTTAAAAGGGGAAATTTTAGGTTGCATATGAATAAAACACTAGAAAAAAAATTTAAAACATAAGACTGTACAACACAAAGAGTGAACCCTATTGTAAACTATGGTCTATAGTTAACAGCATAATTACAATAATATTTCATCATCAATTTTAACAAAGTTATTACACTAATATAAACCATTAATAATAGGGAAAATTTACACTAATATAAACCATTAATAGTAGGGAAAATTATGCATGTGAGTAGGGGTATATGGGAACTCTGTATTTTCTGCATGAATTTTTTAGTAAACCTACAGCTTCTCTAATAAAAAATTATCTCTATTGCAACACTTATAAAATATCATATTTGCATCATATTTATTTAGTCTTTTTAATAACAATATATACCAACTTTCCTTCCATCTACTATGATTTCCCATTCTTTTGATCTTTGTTTTGTTATTTTCTATTCCTTTATTTTCCATCTGTGGCATAGATAACTTAGCATCCCACAAATCTTACTGCCTTTTCCTTAAATTAACCTTAATCTTAGATTCAGCTAGTAGCAAGAAGCATTTTATAGAAGTCAGGAACACCCCTGCATGCCTTCATAAACATCTTTAAAATATATATACCTTTAATCTTGAGCAGTTAGTGTATGAAATTCTTTTTCTTTTTATTGTTTCAAAAAGACCACACTTTGTAATGTTTTATTGAGAAATATTAGCAAATGTTTTTGTTTCCTATCTTGTGGATATTTTGTAGCTAAATATTTACTAAAATATTTTATGGTGCCATAAATATCCTTTACCCTTTTATCAAATAAAACAAAATGGAAAAATACATATTCACATGTATCCAAGAAGAGGAATATCTGAGATGATCTCAGATATCAGGTGCTCCCTAAGAAAGACGTTCACTCAGTTCCATATTAATTTTGTTACAGTGGCATCACACACACAACCTTTGTTGGTGATAATCCTGAAATCCACGTCTAAAATTAATGTGGAGCCTCTTAAAATAGCTGCACCTACACACTTTTTATTTTCCAGTTTTTCATACCTCTGTGAACTTTGAACTGTTATTCAATTAAACTTTCTAAAAGAACCACTTTGATTGTATTAATCCACATTCAAAAAGCATTTCATGTTTAATCTTTGATTTTCCAACAAACTCTAAATATCATTTGAGTTGTCCTTCCCAATAACCTTCCAAATTGCTCATCTTGCTTTATTTCCACTTATTCAATAACTCAAAATCTATATAATTTTAAAATATCTGTCTCTCCTGAACTGTGCATGCCAGTGTTTACATATTTTAAACAAAAAATATATTTTTACATTCACTCCCAAACCTTTATATAAAATCCTACTAAAGTTTTATCTTAAATATATTCCATAACATTATTCTCTGATGACTCCAAATTGTATGTTATCCATTCTTTGTTATTGTAGTTTTTGTCAGTGTCATCTAGATGTTTAACTCTTCATATGGTCCTATTAGAAATTATCTTATTTTTATTAATGCCAAACTAAATTACTGGCCCACACAAAGCCATTTTATTTTTTATTATTTTGTTTTATATATATTTTACCAAACTCACATGAGTCCTTCCTTGTCAGCATATCACAAGTTTTCTAATGTATTGTAGACAACAGTTTTTGTTTCCTCTCTCATCTCCTGCTTTCCAGTATCTTCCAAGTCTTGTCTGTGGTAGCTGTATCAATGTAGATTATACAGTCTTTAAAGTTCATAGTGAGTTTTCATTTGAAATGGTGTCATTAAAATATGTTTCTAGGGGCCGGCTGTAGCTCAATTAGTAGGGCACCGGTTTACCACGTGGGAGGCCCCGGGTTCGGATCCCGGGGCCTCCTTGAGCGGGCAGACTGCCTTGAGAAGGCAAGCCACCATGGGAGGGCAAAGCCACCATGCGCAGGGCAAGCCACCATGGGCAGGACAAGCCGCCCACAAGCAGGCAAGGCCGCCGGGCAGTGAGCTGACTCATCGGGTTGCCGCAACAGGGAGCTGGGGGGGAGACAAGCAGACACAAAAGAATGCAAAAAT
>PVKH010038725.1:0-11288 GCA_004027955.1 Chaetophractus vellerosus | reverse complement strand
AGTTGCTTGCCTTCCCTACCCCAAGCTCAAGACTCCTTAGTCATCAGCGATCCTAAAGCACAGATGTCCCATAGCTACTATAGAGCATCCTCCCTCTTATCCTATATCTAAAGTCTCATGGGTATTTTCTATAGCTAGCTGATTAAGAAAAAAAGTTAAATAATTCTGCATGATTTGTTCATACTTTCCAAAAGTCGACGGCTGCAGCACTACAGCCTATGTTAAGGTGGCTTTGATGATAGTATTTAAACAAGATCCTCCCAGTGGGAAGAATTCTGAGCAGTGCACGTGATTGTTCATTTTTTCTGGAAGAAGAGATGGCAATCTACAATTATGGGCAGCAGGTAATGGTTTGAGTGATTAGGTAGAGATTTGAAAGGAGCGTGATTGGAAATCGGTCACAAAAAGGTCTGAAAAACTAGTTGTGACTAGACTTCTCCAATTGGACACAGAGTAAGATGATATTTCTGTCTCATGTCGATTTTCAACAAAAAGTAGCCTCAGAAGAAGAGGATTTTAGCAATTAGGTATAGACTAGTGGACCGGTTATGTGGATGTCAGCCTCTTTCCCAAGCCATCCCTGTTTTTGCCCACTGAGCTCTGAATCATGATAGGTATGAAGTTTATTCGTGGACTCAAAACATGGATTTCCTCTCGCCAAGGCTGATCTGGTTACAGCTGCTGCTACATGTCCAAACTCCCAACATTAAAAATCAAGTCTGAAATCCTGATATCTGAATCAGGGGGAGGTGAGGAGTCAGCCAGCCACCTGATGGCAAGTTGATTAGAGTGGACTTCCATCATAGAAATGGCAGTACTTTGTTCTCAATGGAATCCATACCTACTCTGAAGAGGCATTTGCTTTCCCTACCTATAATGCCTCTGTCAAAACCCTAATCTGTGGACTTAGGAAACATCTTATTCTCTTTCACGGTATTCCACACAAAATTGCTTCTGGACAAGGAACGCATTTTGTAACAAATGAAGTATGGCAATGGGCTCATGGGCTTGGAATTCATTGGTCTTATGTTCCCCATTACCCTGAAGGAGGTGACTAGAAGGAATGGTGGAATGGTCTTGTAAAGACTCAGTTATGGCACCAGTTTCATGGCAACACATTTCAGGGCTAGGATAATATCCTCCAGGATACAGTATATGCTCTAAGTCATAGAATGTGCTGTTTCTCCCTTTTCCCAGGATTTGTGGAATCAAAGGTTGGAAATGGAAGTGGCTTCTCTTACTAGTACCCCTAGTGATCCATTAACAAACATTTAATTCCCGGTTTTATAACTTTAGGTTCTGCTGATCTAGAGGCATTAGTTTTAAAGAGAGGAATGCTTCTACCAGGAGATGCAGAAAGTTATTCAGATTGTGAGTTAAGCCTGAAACCTGGCCACTTTGCAATCTCCATGCAAAGAGTCAATAAGCAAAGAAGGGGGCTATTGTATAATTTGGATGATTCATTCTAAGTATCAAGTGGAAATTTGGTCACTACTACAAAATGGGGGGAAGGATGAATATGTCTGGAATTCAGGAGATTCATTATAGCAATTTTCATATTTCTCATCCTGGCATTCCTATTAATGGTAGACTACAACAACCCAATTCAGGCAGGTTCCTAATGGCTGAGATCCTTCTGGAACCTAAAAGGATTGGGTCACCCCAATAGGCAAGGATCCATGACACTATTAAATACTTGTTGAGGGCAAAGAAAATATGGAATAGGTAGTGGAAGGCCACATCACCTGTACAAACAAGGACTGTAATAGTTTTGAGCATTTCTACCTTATTTTGGTGTGAATTTATTTATGTATATATTAAATTTTTCTTTCCTTCTCCCATTCCCCTACTATCTAACATAAGATGTTAATAGTAATTAATTTTATATCTCAGACTAAGTTATAGGATGCCAAAGGAGAGTAAGACTCAGGAAGAAGAGGCATGAACAGTACCTCGATATGAATAAAGGCATTTATGTGTCTTCCTTTGGGGAAAGTATTGAAGGATGTTGCAGCAAGGGTTAGCTACAGCATGTTAGGTGGGAGCATGATTTTGCCATTGTCTCTATTTAGGTGGATAAAGAGGGGATTATGGATGCTAAGTAGATAAGGGGTAGACTGTGGTGGCTTTGTACAGAGTCAAATTAGATAACCTATAGCGACATTTCCAGAATTCCCATCCCTCTATGCTTCTGTGTTAGCACTGGCCATGAGAGAATTTTGTGGAAGACTTGGAAAGCAGAAGTGAAGCAGAAGCCTTATTCTTTACACTCTAAAAGTCAGTGTAGGGTGCCAGGCAGCTGTACACATTGTGCTGCTAAACAGACTCACCTTACTACTTAGGCTCATAATTCTGCCAGCTCCCACCTGATCTCTGTCAGCTTCTCTAAATCCTGGGCCAAAGGATGTACAACTCTGTGGTGAAAGGTGAGAGTTTCTCTAGTAAGTCACCCACAACATCACAGTTGGGAATAGTAAGAGAAAAATGTGGATTCCAGTTTATCCTCACAGGTTCCAGTTCATCCTCATGAGTTCCAGTTCATCTCTGCTTTTCTTCCCACCTGCTGTCTGGCAGAATTATAACGACTTCAGACTCAATACCAGATGCAGGGATGACAACCTTGCGTAGACCCCTCCGCCAGTATCTACAATTGTGTAAGTCTTACCCCCACCACAAATCCCTTAATCTATTCCCTGCAGCAGTGTTTAGCCAGTTTAGGAATGTTTGATACACTTATTCAAGTCCATAATTGCTTACCCTTAAAGTCAAAATGAATTTGGCTCCACGACTTTTCCTTCAAAAATGAAATTAGTTAATAGTTTCTCATACTATTTTAGAATCTTCTTTCTAAATAAAATGCTCGGGCATAAAGTAACGTTCCTAAATATTAAGAAGAAAATGTGCTATATAGGATCAATCTTCATGAAGTTATTTATTCATCTGGAATATCTGATTATATTATCTTGGTTTCATAATTATGATACTTCTCAAAGGATGAGTTTATACAGGCAATAGAGGGCAACTCAGCTGAGGTTTGGAAGACAGTTTAATGAAGGGGACTGTATTAGGGTTCTAAAGGGAAACAGAACTGATGGGAGATATCTGTAAATACTATGAGATTTTTATAAGAATTGTCTCATGTGACTATGGGGATGGGAAAGTACAAATTCCATAGCGCAGGCCGCAAACTGGGAACTCTGATAAAATTTTTTGATGAATGCCCCAGGAGAAGCTGGCTGGTTGAAGTAGAGATGGACGTTTTTCTCTTCTGGCAGTTGAAATCATCACTTCTCCTCTCAAAGCCATCAACTGATTGGATGAGACATCTCTCATAGTTCAAGGCAGACTCTTCAGGTGATTGTAGATGTAATCAGCCATAAATGCAATCAATTTACTGATGATTTAAGTCCATGAAATATCCTCACAGTAACAATCAGGCTAGTGCTTGCTTGATCTAACAGCTGGGCACTATAACCTAGCCAAGTTGGCACATGAACTCACCACCACAGGAACTATTTATATTGGTGGGGGCAGGGGCAAGGAATCAATAAGGGATGGTGAAACATCAGGAAGCAGCCACAGAGGAAGCTATTACAACCTCCATACCCGAAAGGACAAAGAACTGGACCACTATTACCAGAAAACTCTGTGAGCAGAGCCATGGAAGGGGGCTACAAGAGCTATGGGTTAGTGTAGTCATTTCCACAGCTATGGCATGGCAGGATAGGAGTACAGTGAACACCCAACCCCTCTTCAATTCCTACCTCCTTATCTCCAGCTGGTGCTTCCTATTGGCAAGTGAGCCTGGCTGATGCCATTAGGAGGGGTTAGCAGACTAGGGCACAGGATGGAAATGGGGCAAGGGAGAGGCAAACTGAGAATACAGCTACGTTAAGGAAGAAAGGCATTTAGGGCTCATCATGGACAAGTGACCTACAGCAATTTCAATTGTGGTACGGGAATCAGTGGATGAACAAGGAGGGCTAGTATATTTTTTAGCCAGCATCTAGCTGGAAGAATTTATTTGCATGATCAATAGCAAGAATCCATCCAGAGTATCCTTAAGCTGAGGAACACAAGTTCCTGACAATGCTCTGCATTTTCCCCTCCTATGTAGGTATCTATTTGGCAAGAGATGAAAACAAGGAGTTTGGAGTTCATGAGCTTGGCATGAATACTCGTGCACTCTGTCTCTAAGAATTTGCTTTGGGGGGTGCAGGAGGAGAAGCAGATCAATTTGGCAACAACCTCTATTGATAAAATAGTTCAGCCCTCACTTCTTTAAGGAAACTGGAGCCCAAAGCAGTTAAGCTGGTGAATGAGAAGAGAACTTAGGTTTCTGAGTTAGATTTTTCATACACTACCATGCTCTTTCCAGAATTGAGGAGAATATGCAGTACTTATAAACACTTTCTAAATGCTTAAAAATTGAATTAACTATTATGGGATAATACATACACATGATATAACATGATACTCAGTACAATCATTAAGGTAAAATAGGCCACAAAGTCCACACCAAGGAAAGATATAATATGAAATGGCTTCAAAGCCATTGTTCAAACATGCAACTCTGGGGTTCTCAATGCTCTTTTTTTTTTTTAGATTTATTTTATTTATTTATTTCTCCCCCACCCCATCATTGTTTGTGCTCACTGTCTGCTCTCTGAGTCTATTCATTGTGTGCTCTCTGTGTCTGCTTGTCCTCTTTTTCTTTTTTTATGAGGCACCGGGAACTGAACCTGGGAATTCTCATGTGGGACAGAGGTGCCCAATCACTTGAGCCATATCCACTCTCTGCTTGTTGTATCTCTTGTTGTGTCTCCTCATTGTGTCATCTGCTTGCGTCATCTGGTTGCATCAGCTCGCCGCACCTGTCCATCACGCCAGCTTGCTGCATTGCTCATCTTCTCCAGGAGGCACTGGGAACCAAACCTGGGACCTCCCATGTGGTAGACAGGTGCCCAACTGCTCGAGCCACATCTGCTTCCCTCAATGTTTTTTTTACCCCATAAAATCCACATTGTTCTTTTTTTCCTTCTTCTTCTTTTAGAATACTAGTAAGTTTATTTTAGTCCATAGTTCGTTTCTCAATTCTGAAGACTCTTGGATGGTGATGCCCACTCCCCCATTAATTGAGCAGGGCTTTGATCCCATACATCCAATAGAGGGACTCTCTTGCTTGCAGTTGCAGGCACTCTCGGTTCCTTGGTATGTTGTTTGTCCATCATCTTCTCCCTGTTAGTTGTCCTGAGTGAGTCCATTGAACTGGAGAGTACCTCTATGCTTTTTATGTTGACCTTCAATACTCTCTTATGGCTCTTGTCCTGCCTTATGTCAGCCCTCATAAACCGTTAATCCTTTGGGTGGTTCTAATTATTATCAGTTGTTTTCAGAAAAGTTCCAATGCTAAAGAAATTCCCTTGAAATACTCAGAAGTCTTGATCCTTCTTTTCTCACACTCAGTTTCATAAATGATTATTTGAAAGCTTCAGATACAAAGCACAAGGCTAACAACTAAACTGCCTTTGATTCTGCAAGAGTATGTTCTACCATCTACCATCATCTGGATAAAATACTAGCCAGTGGAGGCATGCTCAAGATTCTGGAGACACCTTTTCCTTCCTTATCTTTTCCTTCCCACGTGTAACCTTTTAAAGACCTCTTCTTTTTTCCTTAGCAATTTGCTTCTTCCGCTATTCATGCTTACCACCCTGGTCTAGAATCTCACCTACTCATTCTAAGATGGGTCTTAATACCTTTTAACTGAAATATCTGCTTCCAGACTCTTTCCCTATACTTTACCCTATATTCTATGCATCTTCTACTATCCTAGACTATAACATTCCCTGATGAAACTACAATGGGGTCTTGTCAAAGCCTGATTTTCTCAACCACAGAATTCACAGACCCCATCAACCATCTTTTCTGGACAGGGTATTCTTTCTCAGCTCTGACAACACGACCCTGCCACTCCAGCCAGGCTGGTTTCCTCAAAGGTCATGCTCGATTCTGCCTTTCCAGTAACTTAGAATGTCCTACCTCCTTCTCTAAACCAACTCCTCTATCTCAAGGCCTTTATGTCACACCACTTTCCCAGAGTTCAGATGTTAGGCCTCAGTGGAATTTTATTTTTATTGCATAATCTAGCTCTTAACTACTAGAAGGGTACTCTATCACTCTTCTATTAGTATCTAAGTAATCCCTAACAATTGTGTGAAAAAAAATTGTTTTTAGTGTTTACTCAATGCTAGACATAGGAACAGAAGACTGGCCTTTTGTGAGCCCATAGAATGATAGCATACCTATCACACAGCACTTCTTACTATTTTACTACTGTTTTCTCCCAATTAGTTGATGCAATGAATCTGGGGCAAATTTATGCACTATTAAACTACCCTATTCTACGAGACATAGGATTGAAAAGTCATAGCTTCCTATAAAACTTCACCCCTGTTGATCTTCCAGTGGTGACCTTTACTGAGTGGAAAGTAAATTCAGGTTATAAGCAGTTTGCCCCCCTGAAGGAACTATCCTAGCTCTCAGTCATTTTATAGATCTGAGTCAACATTTGTTTCCTTGGGACTGATTTAACTTGCTTAATTTTGTACTTGTCAAACACAACGAACACATGAATCTTTCTGAGTTACAGATTTATCAAAAACATCTGTTTAATTTACTATAAAAAGCACCACAGCCTGAATTGCCCCTTACAAAAGCAGGATCTTGTTCAGCTATGAACAGACTTCAGTTCCTTTCTCATGGGTTACATCTGTGATGCTGTGTAGGCTGGACCATCACATGTTATCAACTTGCACATTTAAAGAAGCCATGTTTGCCCTTCTTTCTTTTTTTCAATACAGGGATGTTTTAGTCTTTTGTAAAATTTAGCTTATGGATAAGCTTTTGGTATGATACAAAAAAAGCATTTTCTTCCTTTTGATCCATGACCCTGCAGTGTCAATTTCTGTCTTAGAATTTCAGACAAGGATACAAAGTCTTGTTTACTGTCAATCTATAGTGCATTGTATGCACTATAATTGGAAATTTTATGTAACTCAAATGGAACCACTAAAGGAAAAGTAAGGCTGAAGTGTCCCAAACATGCTAATTTGGCTTACTATTTAACTACTTGCTCCAACTTTGCAAAATATAAACATACATACTTGAGAGTTACCAACTATACCATTCTGGATTCAAGACAAGGACCTTTGTCTTCTAATAAGATTAATAATGCTCAGTAGAGGCTTTCCTGTGTAGGCTTTGCCATAGTTCCTTAAATGTGTTTCTTGGGTTTACCTAATTCTTAATTTGTTTTGAGAGCAATTTACCAAGTTATGTCTAATCATTTCAATAAAATGATCTTTGGTATCCTGAGAACTGCATATTTTGTTATTGCTTTGTGTTGTGAAATGCTATTTGAATACTACTACTCATAACCATCATTTATAGTCTTCCAAATACTCTGTAAATGTAGTCTTTTCCTGAGAGGTTTGAATAAAGAAATAGAGACCTAATTCTTCCCTCACCAGTCACAACGCTCAAGCATTTGATGACTTAATTATTTCTCGTAAGAGTGGTGAGGTTGAGATATAATACAATATTGAATTTCTTAATTTTGAATAAGAGCTGAACATTATCTCAATATTACTATAATTTCCTTTTGTTTCCGTAAGTAAATATTTGACTTATTACTGAGTCCCTCTGTGACAAAACACAGTTGTTTATCCTGCTACTATGACACAACTGAGTTATCTGAGCTTCCAGCCTTCTCATTCAAGAAGGTCATACCTGTGTTGTAACACTTCTTTAAATGGTATAAACTAAATTCTCTTACGTTAGAGAATAAGATTCTGTACTATTATGGATCAGGTAACATTTTTTACTCTTCTTTTTTTCCTTCTAAATATATTTTAAAAGTTGGGGACCAGTGAAGATTAATTGGTGTAAGAAAAAATTAGAGTTTTTTCCTTTGTAAATTGAATCAAAGTCTTGTTTACATATTGAACTGTATGTGGTCTGGGTTATTTAGTCCAGTAGTCTAGACATTATCAAAACAATATGTTGTGTGGAGAGCATTTATAAAAAAATAAGTGACTAAGATTTTTAGATTCAAAGTTGTTCTTCCAACAGAGCTTTTTCCTATAATAATTTATTAATTATTTTGCTTCTACATGGTGAGAGCTCTACCTAATGTGATGCTTGCCATAAATAGTTCAACTACCAAAGAGGAGAACAGTGATCTTGCACCTCTGTGCATTGGCATCTGTCACATAGAAACATAGCCTCATGTCCATTACATAGCACACAAGCCTTTGTTCAGCTGCGGTTGTGCAGATGTGGTTTACATCAATGGAAGTGAGATTTCCTAGCAGTCAAATGAAATGTTCGTGAGAAATATAGTGGTTAACCATTCACTTCAGCTGCCGAGGGTCTCTCACTGGTGCACTTGACTGCTTTCACATAGATGGCACAAAATATAGAGCTTAGTGGCACACAAAGCCAGGCTGCTTTCAGTGGGCCTGCCCAGTTTACAATTTCTTTTGATTCTTTTTTGGGTTACACCAGTGAAAGCCAAAGAAAAATTAACAAATCATGTCATATTTCTACGGTTCTTCAGTTCAGCCTTTTGCTTAGTTTATTTCATTTCATTAACATTTTAAAAGTGACATTGTAATTCCAAAGTTGAGAGATTTTCCTGAGATAATGAATGGTGGGTGCCAGAAGCAGGATTCTTCTACTTCTCCAGACTAAGTCAAAGCCACTGTCTGTAAAACACACAATGCCTCTAATAAAGCTTTCAGTACAGAATAATAGCCAGTATTTGAGTGTTCTGTGCATTCTTCGTTAATTCACATGACAGTTTTGAGGCACTTACCTATATTTTATCTCCATTTTGAAGATGGGGAAATCACATCTCAGAGAGGTTAAGTCATCTTCTGGTTTTGTGACTTCTGTTGCAAAGCTAATACAGTGCATGGATTGCTGGTCTGCTATCTAAGCTTGATCTTAACCACTGAGCCAACTGAATCAGAATTATATGGGCTAGCTGTCCCACAGTATGTATTCACATTGTTGTAAGCTAGCTATTGCTCTTTGGACCTCTTGAAATCCCATGATGTCATGCCATTTCTTAGCCCATAGTTTCTTTCAGTTCTTATTGATAAAACTGGACCTTACCAAGAAAGCAAAAAGATAACCTATATAATAGGAGACAACCTATAGAATAGGAGAATATAGTCGCAAACCATATAGCTGATAAAAGCTTAATATCCAAAATATATCAAGAACTACTGAAACTGAACAACAAAAAAACAAACAACGTAATTTAAAAATAGACAAAGGACTTAAAGAGATATTTTTCAAAAAAAGATATACAAATGGCCAATAAGTATAGAAAAAAATGCTCATCCTCTTTAGCCAGTAGGGAAATGCAAATCAAAACTACAATGAGATACTACTTCACACCTACAAGGATGACTATTATTTAAAAAATGGAAACAAGCGTTGGGGAAGATATGGAGAAATTGGAACTTTAGTTCTTGGTGAGAATGTAAAATGGTGCATCTACTAGGGAAAGCAGTATGGCACTTCCTCAAAAAGTTAAATGTAGAATTACCATATGATCTGGCAATTCCACTCCTTTATAAACTCAAAGAGAGTGAAAACAAGAGCTCAAATAGATGTTTATACACTAAGGTTAATAATAGCTTTACTCACAATATTCAAAAGATTTGGAAATGATCTAAAAATCCATTCATAAATAAATAGATAAACTGTAGAACATACACACAATGGAATATTATTCACCCATAAGGAGGAAAGAAGTTCTGAGGTAGCTGCAACATGGATGGATGAACTTGAAAACATTATACCCAGTGAAATAAGCAAGGCATATGAGGACAAATATTATATGAGGTCACTTCAATATCTAAAAGTAGCAAATCTGAGAAACAGGAATTAGATTAGAAGTTACCATTGGATAGGGGGATGAGGAAAGGGGGCGTTTTTGCTTGGTTGATGTAGAATGTAAATAAAAATTAATAAAGAAAGAAAAATAAAATTGGTCGAACCTTTCAGGCTGCAATGTTATGTGACACCCTTTATAATGCCAAAATGACTCCTACCCATCCCAAATTGTCTTCTATTCTCTGAACAGTTTCCTTTGAGGCAGCTTGAGCAGCAGAAAGATCTGGTATAATATTTAGCACAACATTATTTATTCTTCCAGCAAGTCCTTTATTACCACATACATACTGTTGGTCGGCCGTGATGTATGCCAGAACATACATATACACAAAGTAAAATAAAAAGAGGCCACTATGCTTTAGAATAACATACTCAATTTAGGATGGCACTGTAAGGTGTCTATTGACTGAGAGTTTATGAAGGGTATTTCACTAATGTGCCTTGGCAGAGAGAGTACAGTACTGTCTACTTCTCTAGCTCTCATTAGCTGGGAAAATTTGATACCCCAGGTGCATTAAAAAATTTAACACGGAGGGGCTGACTGTAGCTCAATTGGTAGAGTGCCGGTTTACCACATGGGAGGCCCTGGGTTCGGTTCCTAGGGCCTCCTTGAGCAGGCAGACCGCCTTGAGAAGGCAAGCCGCCATGGCAGGGCAGAGCTGCCACGGGCAGGGCAAGCCCCCGTGGGCAGGACAAGCCGCCCCCGAGCAGGCAAGGCCGCCCACGAACAAGCAAGGCTGCTGCCTGGTGAGCTAACTCGGCGGGTCCCCATAACAGGGGGGGAGACAAGCAGACACAGAAGAACGCAAAAATCAACACAGCAAGAACGAGCAGAAAGGGGGGGATATAATAATAATAATAATAATAATAATAATAAAGAACATTTAAAAAAAAATTATCACAGAAATAGTATAGACTGCTGTTTGAAGGAAAGCTTCTAAGAAACAAAGCATTGCAATGAATCAGTCTGCGTGGTCTGGCATTAAACATTATGTGCAGGTACAAGCTTCAGAGCTATGAGAAGGAGGAAGAGAAAGCACTGGAAAAGCTTTGCTTTCATGAAACCCCAGCTTCTAATAATTAATTTTCAGTTAAGTAATAATGGTTTAATTTTTTTTTAAAGGTCCAGGGTTGGGGATTGAACCTGGGACCTTGTATGTGGGAAACTGGTGCTCAACCAATGAGCCACATAGGCTCCCCAAATTGGTTTTTTCATTTGTTTTGCTTGTTGTTTGTTTTTGTTTTTTTAGGAGGCACCAGGGACTGAACTCTGGACCTCCCATGTGGGAAGCAGGTGATCAACTCTTGAGCCACATCTG